>JAJHUR010002503.1:2528-21697 GCA_027495735.1 Lutjanus campechanus | reverse complement strand
AGGGAGGAACAACTGTAGAAGTGGAGTAGGCTACAGCACTGCGGAGCCTATGGCAGATAACTGTAGGCGTACATCATAAGCACGTCGACAGAGTTTGTGTAATTACTCTCACTGCCAGAAGGGGGAGACTGAAGTTCCACACTGAAGTTTTACTCTTTTCAGTTGTGATAACTTTTATGTAACTTTGTAGATCTGTTGTTTTACCCTCATGTTTTAACTGGGTAAAAGGCTTTACTTAAGAAACTGCTCCTTTGAGGATTTTTTAATGGTATTTTTGATGGTGCTCCTCAAAGGAGCAGTTTCTGGTGTGCGGACTTATGTTTTGTACTTTTGTATCTGTTCTTCTGTCCAGCACCCAGCACGCATTGTTTTTGGATGTGCATGCTGCTTTTTGTATCTTCAGTTTAAAAGGCTTTACTTACCAGACGTTTGGATCTTGAATTATACGACTTGACTGTGTCCCCTGTACCCCTGTACTTACTGTGCTTACTGTACTGTACTTATTGCCTAAACTGCATTTATTATGTTCAGAAACAAGTCTGTAATGTCAGTGATTTAATACATTTGTCTTATTGTCCAGCCCTGAATTAAAAGGTTTAAACTTTTTGAAACATAATTTCAAAAAATCTTTTATTCATGGAGAATTTCACTAAATACTTGAGCTTTAATGAATTTCCTTCTATCAGGATCTCTGTGAGACCAATGCAGCGTCCTGTACCTGAATCCAGCTGTGTGTCCCTGACAAGTGACTGGTCTTTGGATCATCCTATATTCTTAAAAGGTGGATGCCACTCTGTTGATCCAAGGTGAGGGTTTCAAACTGATAATTAAAACTTAAAGATGTGTTTTTGTCAGGTTGTCAGTTTTGAAATCTCCAGTTTTAAACTTTTACTTACTAGTTATAAACTTCAACGGCTGCATACTTCAGGCACCAATTAATTTCTTTTACAGTGGGTGCTGTTGTAGGTAATCCAGGAAAATGTGTGTTTCCATCTCAGTTGGTAGGTTAACCCCTTAAACCTGGATTACAGTACAATAATGCAGTCCTATCTTTTTAGACTTTGTGAAGTGGCTGTTTGAGATTGTCACCTAAACTACATTTAGTATGTTCAGAAACAAGTCCATAACGTCAGTGATTTAATAGATTTGTAGAAGGACAGTCATACTCGTCTTTGAGTGATCGCCGATAATCATAAGAACTTGTGTGGTCAAGTTGACTCATTTTAACGTGGTAAGCCTTCAGAGGTTTTTTTTTTTTGTTCTTTAGTTGCCTGGCAACAGATGTATTATAAAGAGTTAAGTGTCTGAAAACAACAGTAATCGAGTGACTTTTAAAAAAGGTAATTTGGATGCCTTTGTACTAAACCTCTACAGGCCCATATCAAACCTACCATTTATCAGTAATATAATTGAGAAAATGTCTTCACACATCTCAGCAACTTTCTGGCGGTAAATAGTGGTTATTTACCTGACATTTTCCAGTCTGGATCCAGACTTCACCACAATACTGAGGTTGCTCTTATCAGGGTTTTGAATAATATTGTCAGCATAGATTATGGTAAAGTCTCTATCCTCATGTTGCTGGACCTTACTGCTGCGTTGATGAACCAAACATATTGATGAAGAAGACTGAGCTTTTCTCAGTGGGATCATTAGGACTTGTAAACTTTACCACTACAGGGAGTCATCAAATCACTGTTCATATCCAAATATCACTTCGCAATCTTAACCTTGTGTTTGCCTGTGTTTGGACAGATATAATGTGAGCTAATGCGTCATGATTCCTCCACAGAGTCACCAAGGAGAACTCAGACGTCCTCAGTAGTCAGCAGCATCACCTGGACTCCATATTTATGGTCTGTACACTCTGTTAAGAAAAGTGGATTGTCAGTCTGTCCAACATGGATCTGATGTTTGGTTCCATGATTTTTGTTTAATTGTGTCATTCGTGTAATATTCTGTTCCAGCTGCTGGAAGAGAACATTGTCACTTTTGTGAAGAATGAGCTGAAGAAGATTAGGAGGATTCTGAGTCCAGATTCCCCAGAATTCTTAGAGAGTCACAGGGAGGATGAGGAGGCATTGAATGGCAAGGAAGAGCAGAGGAGGAGAAGCAGAGATGCATTTCTGGAGATCACACTGCACTTCCTGAGGAGAATGAAGCAGGAGGAGCTGGCTGACCGTCTGCAGAGCAGTAAGAGAATTTCTCTTAAGATTTAACATTTTTAATACAAATCTACACTGTTTTTAAAGCAAGGCCAATTTGGCCTTTGAGAAATACAAATTTATTGGAGTATCACAGCTAAAATTTGGGGCACCAATTTCTTAACTGATGGTGCAGTAATAATATGTGATAATTAAATTGTATGAAGACAAAACTGTATTAGTACTAGCTAATAATTAGCCTGCATCAGTAATCAATACACGCACACATTACAGACGTTAAACCATTAATCAGATCAATAACTAACCACAGTCTACATCAGCATTATCATACTTAAACAGTTGCAGTGTAGTTGCTAGATGCAGATGTCAAAGCTGGATACACAAATTAAACCAAGTGAGGACTGTGATGGTATGGATTTTTTTCTGACTGTGGTGACAAAGCAACACATTTTCATGGGATGGTCAGTGAAACGCAGCTGCCTTAATAATAATAATAATTCTGTTTTATTGGACTTTGTTGACGTACACCGATCAGGCATGACATTCTGACCACTGACAGGTGAAGTGAATAACATTGATTATCTCCTCATCATGGCACCTGTTCGTGGGTGGGATATATTAGGCAGCAAGTGAACATTTTGTCCTCAAAGTTGATGTGTTAGAAGCAGGAAAAATGGGCAAGCGTGAGGATTTGAGCGAGTTTGACAGAAGCCAAATTGTGATGGCTAGATGACTGGGTCAGAGCATCTCCAACACTGCAGTTTTTGTGGTCTGTTCCCGGTCTGGAGTGGTCAGTATCTATCAAAAGTGGTCCAAGGAAGGAACAGTGGTGAACCGGCGACAGGGTCATGTACAGCCAAGACTCATTGATGCACGTGGGGAGCGAAGGCTGGCCTGTGTGGTCTGATCCAACAGATGAGTTACTGTAGCTCAAACTGCCGAAGAAGCTAATGCTGGTTCTGATAAAAAGGTGTCAGAATACACAGTGCATAGCAGTTTGTTGTATATGGGGCTGCATAGCCACAGACCAGTCAGGGTGCCCATGCTGACCCCTGTCCACCACCGAAAGCGCCAACAATAGGCATGTGAGCGTCAGAGCTGGACCACGGAGCACTGGAAGAAGGTGGCCTGGTCTGATGAATCATGTTTTCTTTTACACAACGTGGATGGCCGGGTGCGTGTGCGTCGCTAACCTGGGGACCACATGGCACCAGGATGCATTATGGGAAGAAGGCAAGCCGGCAGAGGCAGTGTGATGCTTTGGGCAATGTTCTGCTGGGAAACCTTGGGTCCTGCCATCCATGTAGATGTTACTTTGACACTTACCCACCTACCTAAGCATTGTTGCAGGCCATGTTCACCCTTTCATGGAAACAGTATTCCCTGATGGCAGTGGCCTCTTTCAGGAGGATAATGTGCCCTGCCACACAGCAAAAATGGTTCAGGAATGGTTTGAGGAACACAACAATGAGTTTGAGGTGTTGCCTTGGCCTTCAAATTCCCCAGATCTCAATCCAATCGAGCATCTGTAGGATGTTCTGGACAACCAAGTCCGATTCATGGAGGCCTTACGTCGCAACTTACAGGACTTAAAGGACCTGCTGCTAACGTCTTGGAGCTAGATACCACAGCACACCTTCAGAGGTCTTGTGGAGTCCATGCTTCGATGGGTCAGGGCTGTTTTGGTGGCAAAAGGGGACCTACACCTACACAATATTAGGCAGGTGGTCAAAATATTATGCCTGATCGGCAGTGATGCCAGTAACGTGTTACTTAGTAATGCGTTACTCTAATCTGACCCCTTTTGTCCGTAATGAGTAATCTAACGCGTTACTATTTCCAAACCAGTAATCAGATTAAAGTTACTTATATCCAAGTCACTGTGCGTTACTATTTTTGCCATTTTCCTTAGTAAAAATTTATATTTTTGCTTTCTTCTTGCGTCTCGGGGAGTGACATCACGTTCGCGACAAGTCACGTTTTCAGCATGAGGACAACTCACGTGTAACCACGCAGCAACACAAACGCAAACAACAATGGAGGGAGGAGAGAGATTTTACATATATATATATATGTATATATATATATATATAGTGCTATGTAATTTAATCATTGATCTTATTTATTTGTTGTGTTTTCATTCAGAGCAACATGCTGCAGTTGTATGTCAGCGTAACCTTAAATCCAACCTGAAGGAGAAGTTCCAGTGCACGTTTGAAGGGATTGCTCGAGCAGGAAACCCAACCCTTCTGAATCAGATCTACACAGAGCTCTACATCACAGAGGGAGGGACTGCAGAGGTGAATGATGAACATGAGGTCAGACAGATTGAAACAGCATCCAGGAAATCACACAGACGAGAAACAAAAATCCGACATGAAGACATCTTTAAACCCCCACCTGGAAGAGATGAACCAATCAGAACAGTGATGACAAAGGGGGTGGCTGGCATTGGGAAAACAGTCTTAACACAAAAATTCACTCTTGACTGGGCTGAAAACAAAGCCAACCAGGACATACAGTTCATGTTTCCATTCACTTTCAGAGAGCTGAATGTGCTGAAAGAGAAAAAGTTCAGCTTGGTGGAACTTGTTCATCACTTCTTTCCTAAAACCAAAGAAGCAGGAATCTGCAGGTTTGAAGAGTTCCAGGTTGTGTTCATCTTTGACGGTCTGGATGAGTGTCGACTTCCTCTGAACTTCCACAACAATGAGATCCTGACTGATGTTTCAGAGTCCACCTCAGTGGATGTGCTGCTGACAAACCTCATCAGGGGGAAACTGCTTCCCTCTGCTCGCCTCTGGATAACCACACGACCTGCAGCAGCCAATCAGATCCCTCCTAAGTATGCTGACATGGTGACAGAAGTCAGAGGGTTCAATGACCCACAGAAGGAGGAGTACTTCAGGAAGAGATTCAGAGATGAGGAGCAGACCAGTAGAATCATCTCCCACATCAAAACATCACGAAGCCTCCACATCATGTGTCACATCCCAGTCTTCTGCTGGATCACTGCTACAGTTCTGGAGAAAGTGTTGAAGACCAGAGAGGGAGAACAGCTGCCCAAGACCCTGACTGAGATGTACATCCACTTCCTGGTGGTTCAGTCCAAACTGAAGAACACCAAGTATGATGGAGGAGCTGAAATAGATCCACACTGGAGTCCAGAGAGCAGGGAGATGATTGAGTCTCTGGGAAAACTGGCTTTTGAGCAGCTGCAGAAAGGAAACCTGATCTTCTATGAATCAGACCTGACAGAGTGTGGCATCGATATCAGAGCAGCCTCAGTGTGCTCAGGAGTGTTCACACAGATCTTTAAAGAGGAGAGAGGACTGTACCAGGACAAGGTGTTCTGTTTCGTCCATTTGAGTGTTCAGGAGTTTCTGGCTGCTCTTCATGTCCATCTGACATTCATCAACTCTGGAGTCAATCTGCTGTCAGAAGAACAAACAACATCCTGGAGGTCTAAAGTCTTCAGGGACAAACCTAAAGTAACATATCTCCACCAGAGTGCTGTGGACGAGGCCTTACAGAGTCCAAATGGACACCTTGATTTGTTCCTCCGCTTCCTCCTGGGTCTTTCATTGCAAACAAATCAGAATCTCCTACGAGGTCTGCTGACACAGACAGGAAGTAGCTTTCAGACCAATCAAAAAACAATCCAGTACATCAAGAAGAAGATCAATGAGAATCTGTCTCCAGAGAGAAGCATCAATCTGTTCCACTGTCTGAATGAACTGAATGATCGTTCTCTGGTGGAGGAGATCCAACAGTACCTGAGATCAGGAAGTCTTTCCACAGTTAAGCTCTCTCCTGCTCAGTGGTCAGCTCTGGTCTTCATCTTACTGTCATCAGAAAAAGATCTGGATGTGTTTGACCTGAAGAAATACTCCGCTTCAGAGGAGGCTCTTCTGAGGCTGCTGCCAGTGGTCAAAGTCTCCAACAAAGCTCTGTGAGTACAGAGATAGTTTGATTTATTTGCCAGATAAATTATGTATTATTTTTAACAGGAAAGAAAAAAACCTACCACTTTTATTTTCCTTTGTATCCACAGGCTGAGTGGCTGTAGCCTCTCAGAGAGAAGCTGTGAAGCTCTGTCCTCAGTTCTCAGCTCTCAGTCCTCTAGTCTGAGAGAGCTGGACCTGAGTAACAACAACCTGGAGGATCCAGGAGTCAAGGTTCTGTCTGCTGGACTGGAGAGTCCACACTGTACGCTGGAAACTCTCAGGTCAGGATTCATTCATCTGTTCAACGGATGATGGCTTATGTCCTGATTTACATGAATGTGTAAACTCAAAAATCTGCTTAAGTTTTTCTTTGCTTATATCATTTCAAATCTATTGTGTTTATTTAGTTTTGATCGCATTCCATGAACATGTTTTATTTTTTTTCCTCACTCTGTTTTATGAATTTTAAATATCAAAGAGGAACCAGAGATCTACCAGTGATGTTGTCACATTGTTGATCAGCATTATTGGGTATTTTGTCAGGGCTAAATGAAAAAAAAAACCCAGTAATGTAACCCCACAGTAGCTAACAGAATTTTGTTACTGCAGTAATCTTCCAGCCCTCACTGTACCCTCAGATTATGTGACATGTGTTGTTTTATATGTTTGCAGCCTGTCAGGCTGTCTGATCACAGAGGAAGGCTGTGCTTCTCTGGCCTCAGCTCTGAGATCCAACCCCTCCCATCTGAGAGAGCTGGACTTGAGCTACAATCATCCAGGAGACTCTGGAGTGAAGCTGCTTTATGCTGGTCTGAAGGATCCGCACTGGAAACTGGACACTCTCAGGTATGGAGAGGGTTGTGTTTCACTTTTTAAAACAAGGCCCTCCACATCATTATTATTTTTTCAACCTCCCCGTTGACTTAAAAAAGACTCATACGAGTCAGCAGTTTAAATGGTATAGGAAGTACACAGTACAAATTTTCCAAATTTTGCAGTTTGTTTTAATCTGTATTTTACCGGTGTGTGACACCAGAGTCTAAAGAAAGGGGAAGAGTGACTGATTTAAAAGTGGTCCCTTTCACCTACATCAAGTGAAATCCTGATCATGAATTTGGGCATTTTCTGCAGTATGACTGGGAAACTGGCCATGCTGTCATCATAGAAATAGGTCATAAGATTGTCACGTTTGTTATACCTGCTTTCTTTACCTCTACACACAGCCCCTCTCACTTATCATATTTACCATTACTATGGTGGTGACTGCAGAGAGAGAGAGGCTACTATATTAAAGCCAAGTGCTTTTTTAAATTGTTTCAACCCCAGGTTTTTTTGCTAATCCTAGAAATGATCCAATCCTTGACTCAAAACTGTGATATGATCTGAACTGTGAGTTCTGCAAACTGTTGCCCCTCTACGGTCAACACTTCAAATTATACCATGATATAAATTTTAGGTTATACAGCTCAGCCCTACTTCATCTGTTATCTGTACTGAGTGCTGCAACTTATCTTACCACTAAAAACTAAAAGAAGAAAATCATAAAGACTTTAAAATGATTTTACTCAGTTTAAACCTCAATAGATCCTTATCTTAATTTGTAAAATACTTACCAAAACACACTTAAAGACCTTAAAATAATTTATGGTAAATTCGTGGCAAAAACAACAAATTTAATAGTTCTGCAGCCACTCTTTATTTTTGAACAGGTACTACAGCCATTGAATATGTCAAAGAGACACATGCAGTAACTCTGTGGCTGCTGATTGACTTGAAATTTCACCTCTAGTTGGCAGATAATAAAAATCATCATTGAACAGTTACGAAACACTGATAAATTCTTATTACAGATCTTATTTCCTGAAAAACATGTAGTGAAAATAATGAGCTGATGTGTTGTATGGAGAGCCATTCCATTCAAAATCTTATCCAAACTGTACACCAGACACCACCTTTTCATTTAACCTGCACCACCACCCAGTGGTGTGTAGGTGTCTAGTAACTGGGTAGGTGGTGTGCAGTCTGGTTGGGGTTTTCAGTGAAATAGCTTCACTTCTCATGTTCGCATACTGAAAGAGGATGTGCTGCTCTCTCCCTCCTCCTCCTTTCAGGGTGGAGCCTGCTGGAGTCCGATGGTTGAGACCAGGTCTGAGGAAGTGTAAGTGTTTTAATTTGTTTTATGAAAACAAAACATCTCTGATGTCATTAGTCATCATCAAATTGTCAGTCAGCGAACAGATGATCAGTGAATAACTGTAGCTGTATTGTGTCTTGTTCTCTCCATCAGATTCCTGTGAACTCACAATCGACACAAACACAGTAAACAAAAAGATCAAACTGTCTGACAACAACAGGAAGGTGACACGTGGGAAAGAGAATCAGTCATATCCTGATCATCCAGAGAGGTTTGATTCATTTCCTCAGCTGCTGTGTAAAACTAGTCTGACTGGTCGCTGTTACTGGGAGGTTGAGTTGAGAGGACTGGTGTCTATAGCAGTAAGCTACAGAGGAATCAGCAGGAGAGGAGACGGTGATGACTGCTGGTTTGGAGGGAATGATCAGTCCTGGAGTCTGGAGTGCTTGGATCACAGTTACTACATCTGGCACAATAACAGTGGGACGTCCATCCCCATCCCCTCCGCCTCCGCCTCCGCCTCCTCCTCTGTGTCTAACAGAGTAGGAGTGTATGTGGACTGTCCTGCTGGCTCTCTGTCCTTCTACAGAGTCTCCTCTGGCACACGGATCCACCTCCACACCTTCAACACCACATTCACTGAACCTCTTTATCCTGGGTTCGGGTTGAGGTGGTCTGGTTCCTCAGTGTCTCTGTGTTCACTGCAGGGAAGAGAGTCTTTTCGTGAGAGAGAACTTCCCTCACTGCTGGCTTTACTGAATGGGATCTGGTAATTACTTGGTAATTAGTGCCAACCTGATCTCTAAGTGATTGTAAATGCAGTTGGAGCAGGTGATGAGTACCTGAGCTAGACTGGACTCTGATGAAGAGCTGAGCAAGGTCACTGTAATTACTAGAAATGATCTGAGAGAAGGTGTGAAAAAATATATTCTATTGAATATTTAACTTTGTTAAACCATTTGTTTATGTGAAGAAAATTTGTTAAAATGTAAAACTTTTTCATGACCAAACCAAAGAGACATTTTATTTTCTTTTGTTACTCATCATCATCTCTTCTATCATTTATGTGTCTAATGTTCTGAAAATTCAAAACTGTTCAACTGTTGCCTTAACTGCCAAGAATATCATTTATATCATTATTTGATATGTTTTGTTTACATAAATATTTTTTACATGATTTATTTTCATGAATATAGATTTGTTTTGCCGTTACACCACATAGGAACCATGTTCAGTGCTATATTGCATGGGGGACACTTTTAGTTGTTGCAACCCTCCACCAAGAAGACATGTGCAGCAGAAAAGGTATTATGCTCTGCTTAAAGGTTTTTTTTTTAATTTTAAGATTACTCATTCTCTCTGAGTTGTGTTCACCCAGTGAAGCAGGTTCATTTGTTATGTTTCATTGTGCATATTTGTAGTCAATTTGTGTGTAATATGATTGTGTTTATTTTGTACACTGTTATGTATATTTTGAACAGTTCAACAGTGGATTTGATGACCATGATGTTGACTGAAGTGCAGTTCAGATGAATGAACTCTATTTCCTAGAGGGAGTGATAGTTGCTGATTAATTTATTTGTAATCTTACTTTTAAAGAAAACTTAAAACAACTTAAAACAACTTAAAACTTAAAAAAAAAAACTTACAATTTTTGAAATTTTTTTTCAACATTCACAAATTATGCTAGGTAGCAGTAGTGTAATCTGTAAGATCTTGGCTTGGAAATGGAAGGTTGCTGGTTCAAATCCAGTACAGACCAGGCCCCAGCTGCTCAGGGCCGTGTGTGTACAGCAGTTTGTCTGCAGTCACAGGTTTTTTCTCTGTCCGTTAATGCATGTGTACAGGTCATTTATGTGTGTGTATTTTGAGTATGATTGTAATGTAACATGTAATGTAATCTCCCCCAGGGATAAATAAAGTATACTTTCTCCTTATATCATTGAAATAAAGCACTTACTATACGTGATGCTCTGTCCCTTCCATCCAGACTCTCTTCAGTCCAGTAACTTAGTAATTTAAACAATCTGCTTGCCTGTTTTAAGGGTGTCACCCAGGAGAAGTGGCACCAGAACCAGAGGTGGGTGAGCAGGCAAAGGACCCGGGCTCAGAGGGAGGTTAGACAACATTCAGCATCCACCTCTGGTGTCAGGAGACAAACCCAGGAGACTCACTATCACCTTTTGAGGTATGAACTAGTATTACGAGACAGGACAGGTCAAAGTTAGCTGGTTAGAATGATAACTCCAGGAGATATCTGCAACACAATTTATCTGTTGATCATTTTATTTAAATTTGTATCATTTTACACTAAAATGGTTACATGTTGCACCTTTAAACTTTATTCTCTGTGTGAAAACAGAAAACAGGATGATTTTATTACTTCCCATCTCGACAGCATTGTTCCACTAATTAAAGTTCAAATGTGAACTTTTTTGTACATAAAACAGAAGAAAAAGCAGCCAGGTTTCTTGCACGAGTCTCATTTAATCTGCTTGTACACTTACACACACTCACACACACACTTTGATCACAATCACCTCAGTATAAAAATCAACCAGTGAACCTAATTCACACCAAAAATCTCATCAATCATCCACAAATATGTTTTGGTTTAAAAATAAATTCATGCATCTCAGCATCATTTATATTTCCATGTACAGTATGATACAAATCATGTGAAAACAAAAGAGCTACACAGAAAAACATTTACAAACTAAAACTCATCTCAGTGCAGCATTTTAAATCTTCATTAACATTTATTAGATTTTTTGTGGATGTTCCTTGGCTTCTTTTTCTTTTTATAAAACGATTATCTGCAGCCGTCGTGGAGAAACACACCACACATGCATTCTGCACAAACACCCTGTACATCAGACTGTTAGAGAGTAAATCTGAATCAACAGCACACTCAAATATAGTCAAACAGTTTTTCTTCACTAGATTACAGAAACTTTAACATTAAGATTAAAGGTTTTAGCCACATTTTGTGCCACAAATCTCCTGTTTTAAACTACGGCAGGCCAGAGGGGACGTGTCCGTATTTCAGACTTTCGGTTTCCAAACTTACTGGGCTAAAATCTGCAAAAATATCATCATAACATTTCAGTTTCCTGCTGTAACATTTGGTTTTATTTTACTAATGAACCTCCTTCATTTGGCTCCGTTTCTACTCTGCTGTTGTGAACTTTGACCCCTGATGTGGATTTTTCTGCCGCGTATGGAAGCCGAGAGCAGCCGTGCTTGCAGTTATCTTTGTACTGCCATTATCTTGAAATTACACGTAAATTATTTCATTATCTTGAGATAACAAAGTTCATTTTCTTGTGATAAGACGAAGTCTCATAACATGTCCAACGCTGATGTTCAGTGAGAGACAACTTATCTTATCAGCTCCCGGTTTTCCTCCCAAACCTCGTCTTTTGTGAGGACATCCCCATAAAAAGGGTTCAGAGGATCATAAACCATGTGACACTCCTCACTCATCATCAGTGTGAACTGCTGACCGCCTTGTTGAGACAGAAACGTCAGACGTTAGCATTGATTTGTGATGAAAATAGGCTGGAAATGAAGCAAGTGTGGAAAACTTTGCACAACCAGAACCAGGAGAAGCTTTTTCTCAAACAGACAACATGTCATCGAGCCTGTTGGCTTGTTCATGGAGCAGATGAGGACGTGTTTACTGTGAAAAATGATCTGATGTTTGCTCACTCGTGTGGCGTTAAATGGGGTTAAAAACAAATGCGAGCACAGCTGCTCTGGGCTTCTGTATCTGTTTTCTCTTTTCAGACACAGAATCGATCCTGCCTCTGATTTCTTCAGGGACCGTCTGACATCAGGAAATCGAGTGTTGTCGGTGAACGAGTCCACAAATCAGGTGGAGCTTTTTTCTTCTGTTCGTCTTCACACAAACACTCTTTTGACACTTTTCACAACAGTTAATATTCAACAGTTTGGACACAGTAAACTCATCCACACTGTAGATTAGGCATAAATAACATATAGATATTTCCATAAATATTCCTCGTAACATCCTCGGATGTCCTGTGTTGTTTTACGATCATGATGCTTTGGATGTTTTTTTAAATTAAAAAGCAGCAGCAAAGAAAATGTTTGTTTTTTTCGTCCATTTTGGATGAATAAACGTTTAAACATTCTCAGTGTAGCACCAGACAGAGTACAAAATAAGTTAAATCATGGATTAAATAAAAAAACAGTGTATGAAATATCCCTCTACCCCCGAAAAGAAGAAAAACAAACACAGGTAGAAAGATCCAGAAAGGCACTTAAGTGTGATGATATCCAACGACAGTAAAGGCTCTTTGAAATGAAAAGTGATTTTAAATCAAATGTCAAGTTTTCTTTTCTCAGTTACAGACGAACTTCAGGAAGTTTCTATAAATATGAAACTGCATCAGATCTTTTCTCCCGGTCGTGTCTCCTCCCAACGTTAACGTTTGATCAGATCAGTCATAAACCAGTGTTACACTTTTAGTCTTTTAAATGATCCTGTTAGTTTTGTTTGCTATGAAACATTCTGTAAATGTCACTTTTTGTTCACTTGAATGTTGTTTTTTCAGTGGTGACCTGAACGCAGCATCGTTAGCTTCTGTAAGACGTGTCTGAAAGATTCTGAATCCAGGAGTCAGACGTATAAATGACACAAATACAAACAGACAGAATCTAATCTGTTGAACACTAACCAGTCATTTACTGTATAATGTGACAATCAAAGGCACAATTATTTCATTTCAGTTTCATTATCAGTTTTATTTACATTGGAGGTTTATTTTATTTTCATGTGTTTCACGATTCATTCTCAGCAAGTCGACACTTAACTCACCAGATCCACTTTTGTTTGAACTAATCAGACAGCAGAACCATGAAGAACTAACGTTAAGTTACTGAGCTCCAGCTGAAAGAAATTATGCCAAAGATCATTTCATTCACGTACAAAAACTACAAATTGGTCAACAGAAAATAACTTAATATGTTATTAATAAAACATGTGGGTCAGACGGAGACGCAGTAAGTCGAGGCTAACTTTAACGTAGTTAGTGAGCTAATCTTAGTTAACATTAGCTGAACAGCTAAGTAACTTTGTAAATTCTTGAGGCTGAAACTTGCTGTTATATGATGACTCGTTTAGAGAATTTAAGGGACTTGACTGTCTTGACATGAAAACTTGGTTTCCATGTCTCGACAAACCAAAAACTTGATGGCTAAAGAAGAAACAATCACAGTAAAATAAATTTTAGTTAAGTTATAATTTATGAAGAAGTTAACACTAAAAACTTGGATAATCTGCTTCATCAGGACTGTGTGAATGTATTTGGTTGTTGCCAAATGAAATGTCGTCTTATTTTGACTCAAACGCTGCTAAACTCTGATTGCAGTAGTTCCTGCATGAAACTGTGGAGTATCTTGAGTAATCAGGTCGTGATTTCTGGGAAGAGACTGTGTATTTTTTGGTGCTTTAAGCATCACAAGCTGAGTGCTGCTTTGTTTCTTTATACTGGAGAGAAGACAGACGTCCCTGTGGCTGATATCTCCAAAACTCTGGGGTATTTTCTTATATCCTGTAAGGGGGTGTTAATATTTATCTGAGGCTCAGCAGTGGAAACAACCAGTCCCACAGTGATTATGATTCATGTACACACGCAGCTTCATACATCTGACAGATAGATATTTATGTTTTATACGTCTGACGCCTGGACAGGAAACACTGAGCTGTTTCTGGTTTGTCTTTGTGAACATCCGAAACGTTTGTTGTGTTGAACCTTCTTTGTCTTTGTTTCTGACTCTTTTTGTGACCCCTGATGGTCACATGATCAATGAATGACCTGGAGGTGCAGTTTGTCGTCTGAGGTGCAACGACACCAATAACCCTGCGCAAGGCCTTCTGGGTAGGACGAGATGGATGGTGAGAGCTAATCCTCTCATTCACTGACATGGTGGTGACGTGGTTGGCTTCTAACAGGGCAGTTGTGAATCCAAATGAACCAAAAACAAAAAAGTCTGCTTCTCTGTTCTGGTTCAGATCAAGAAAAACCACCTGATGTGCAGGGCACCTGTAGCATCCTGCTCTGCCTCAACGCGAATTACAGAGTTTCCTAGCGGACAGATAGTTAGCTTTAGGCTACTTGTTGCTAAACTTCTGCTAACTGTAGCTGCCATTAGCTGAGTTAGGTGTGCAGCTAGCTGACTCTTCCTGAACTGGGAGCTTGGAGTGCCAAGGGAGTGTTGGTAAACTTACATCTCTGGAACAGGAGGTTTGGAGTCCCAGGAGGAGGTTTTCAGGCCAAAGGTGGAGGCTGCCCAGCAGGGAATGCTGACAGGTTGCAGCACCAGAACTGGAGCTGGGCAAGCAAGCATCAAAACCAGGCTCAGCGGGGCAGCTAACTCAGCTAACTAGCTAAGGCAGCTACAGTTAGCCACACTTACTCACTTTGCTGATGCTTCTTCTGGTTCTTGTCGTCCCTTGGTGGGTCATTCCTGTTCAGGGTCATGTGATCCATCATGTCTCAAGTGTTTGACTGCAGTCTGTATTTTTCAGACTCGTCGCCAAAAAAGCGAAAGCGAGTGTAAACGTCTCGTCTCTGAAGTGCTTTGTGCTGCAGCAGCGAGTCTTCTTCCATCTCCGGCTTCTAGACTCTTCAGGAAACTCGCTTCTAACAAACTGCGGCGTGAAGACGTTCAGGTTTTGGGTTTGATTCCCTCTGGATTCACTTGTGGTGCTGTTAAGGCGCTTTGGATGAAAGCGTCACCAGACGGCAGAAATCTGTGTTTACAGGCATTTCCACACAAACACACTGCAACAGACAAACAGACAGTAACACAGTTTAACATGAGAAACTGAGCTCTGTAGTGAAAGACGCAGCTTCTCAAAGGGAAGAATCTCTCTCTAAATAACAAGGTTCAAACTGCAGTAAAATTGCAGCTGTGTCTGTTATTAAACAGTGATCGGTTCACCTGCAGTCGTCTCCTCCTGTGCTGATCACGTATTTGTCTTCATGAGAGAAGCGGATGTTGGTCAGATGAGCCGAGTGGCCGAGGTAGCGCTTGTGTTTGGCCTGCAGACAGAACAAATAATGATCAAATCAATAAATGATCTATTTCATCATCATTCAAAGGGTGCTGTGCTTTTTGATTCTTGCTAATTGTATTTCTAACCTTATATCATTGTTTGGCAGATCACATCAAAATTTACTCCTGTCATGTTTCAATCCAACCATCTTTGATTTTCATACAACATGAGACGTCTGCATGGTGATTTTGATACATTTTCACAATATAAAGAAAATATAAAAGTCAGCAGTGTTGTTCATGTGGTAAAAAGTGATCAGAAGTGTTCAGTAACAAATCTTGTCATGCCCTCAGCGCACATATTTCTGAAATGACTCACAAACTTCTCTGTGCAGGGGAAGTCGAACAGTTTGACCAATCCGAAGTCATCGCCGGTGACGATGTTCAGGCTGGCGTGAGACACACACGCACAGTTGACTTCAGCTTTGTCTGCGTTTCGTGGCCAAATACCCAAAACTTCATCTCCCAGGACGCTGAGGGAGAGAATCAGTATTATTATATATACAGCTGAACTCACTTTGAATGTCTGACCCCTCCAGGTCAACACAACACATTTTAGTTACATCACAACATTTTACTTTTACCATTTTGAAATACTGTGTGTGTGTGTGTGTGTGTGTGTGTGTTACCTTGTCCAGGTTGCCCAGGTGATTCTGTCAATGATGGTCTGGTCACTCACCAACTTCCCTGAAGGAACCTCAAACACCTGCCGCTTGTACACTCCTGTGGACACCTGCACACACACACACAAAAGGTCTTCATGGTTCCACCCAAACCCTAAGACCCAAGACCCGATCCAGAACCCATACAGGTTTGGATCCAAGTGGATCTGAGAGGACCTCTGCATGATCACACAGTGATGATCATTAAAGAAGTGCTGCATGTGTTCTGTAAGGTGCAACAATCAACAACTGCAAAGTACATCTGTGGCCACCAGGTGGTGCCAAAGTGAGCGCCCCGGCTCCAGAGGTGGAGGGTCAGAGAGCAGAGGCCAGGCTTGTCTCAGATTAGCAGGCACGTTTGTCATCCGACACCATGACAACAAGTGGACTTTTAAGCTGAACAAGTAGATTAGTAACTGTTTCAATCAGCAGGAGAGGAATAAATGTTAGATGTATTTTACTAACTTTCTTGGCATCACGACCAGGCAGGGGAGGAGAAGGCCACTAACATTACATTAGATGAGACATACAGTTTTGTTTTTACAACTTATAAATTAATGTTAACATGTTAATAACAGTCAGCTGTGAAATCTAAGCAGATCAGGTCTTTGTCTCCTGCAGGTCAGGTTCAACATTTCTCGGTTCTACATGAGTCCTGCTCCCAGCTTTCAAATAATACTTGGGCTTGTTTTTGGGTAGTACATTTCCAGGTTTTTATTGGGTCCAGGTGCCAATTTCTGGACCCGTGAAGACCTCTGATATGAATATATGTATGCATATACCTGTATATAAGAGTTGTCAGCAGAGAAGTCAAGCTGCAGGATGAAAGCAGGGATGTCGCTGCAGTAAACCAGCCGGTTCAGACTCGGTCCTCCGCTCACATCGTAAACATCCACTGTGTTTTCCACCGAACCGACTGCCAACAGCCGCCGATCCGGACTGAACCTGCAACACACACGCATACAAGAGTTCACTCAAACAGATAAAATGTGGCTGTTTGTTTCTATCTCTTTCTCCTCATCCACTCCCTTGCCAACCGGATGTCTTGGATGGCGGCGCTGCGGTCTCGTTTCTTCGCCCACATCTTCAGTGAGTTGGCGAGGAGGAGGAGGAACTCGCCGTTCTTCATACCCACTGCCAGCATCTCTCCATCTGCGCTGTAGCTCACACACCGGGCTGCATGGCCAACACACACCTTGTTCAATAATTTCTACAGAAAGAGAGAGAAAATTGTATGGTTATATCTAATATGTTAGTTAAAAATATTCCTTATTTCCCTAAATGATGACTCTTAACTTCACTTATCATTGACTGAACAAAGAGAACACGTCTGTTACCAAAATCTTGTCTTGAGCTAACAGTCCACACTCCCTACCAACCGGGACGAAGTTGAACCAGCCAGCCTCTGGTTGCCAAGCCAAGTCTTTACGTACTGAGCAACCCCACCGAGCAACAGTCTGATAGTGGCGTTGAATGTTTGTACCTTGTCGTTGAGGTCCCACAGACGGATGGTGGCGTCGTCGCTGGCGGTGATGCAAAGGTCTTTCACAGGATGAGCACTCAGACCCCAGATTCCTCCCCTGGCGTGACTGTCCAGCAGCAGGTTGGACGCTGCGTTCTTTTCCCCGACCTCGATGATCTCCCCGTCCTTCGTCCCCACCAGGATCTTACCCTGAGGAAGAAGAGGGACGGGGGTGATGAGGAGGATGGGGGAGGAGGGGCAACAACTGAGGGATGAAGGATGAAAATCAAAAGTTCTCACCTTGCCTCTGCAGACGGATCGGACACACTCCACCTGCTGTCCCGTCTCCAGCTGGAACGCTCGACAACGCTTCATCTCCTGATCCCAGAGCTTCACCGCACCGCCCTCCTTTGTCCTGACACACAATACATTATAATACACAATCAGTAAATGTACAGAAGCACATTGCATTCACCAGATAATAACAATGGAAACATTTTCAATGCAGTTTCTAAACATGACACAGTTATTTAAGTCATGTTGTTTGGAAGCTGTAGTTTGACAGATTTTCTAAGAGCAACAATCAGCTGATGGTGCGTCACTCACGGCCTCTCCTTGCCGCCGGTGACAATGAGTCCGTCTCTCAGCGTGGTGTACATGGTAAAGACCGGCCCGGTGTGTGCCTTCGCCACCACCCTCAGCAGGTAGTGATCCCGCCACACGTACACGTCCCCGTTAATGGCTCCGGTAAATGTCAAGTTATTCTGCAAACATACATTTATGAAGAAACAGTGACTGGTGACACAACTGTACTCATCTCTGTTTTTAGGTGAGTGAAGCTACAGCCTGTTTTAATTTCTTCTGCAAGTGACTGATATGATCATAATTAAAACTTATTTAAACATATGTGCTGATTGAGGTGTTGTGCTCTCCAGCTGTGGAAGAATCAAACCAAACGTCTTTATGCCGGCTGGTTGCTTCTGGTGACGAGCTCCAGAAACACACTCACCTGGACAACAAAAGGCAGTTTAGCACCAGCAGGAGCAAGTTAGCCCCAAGCTGCTAACTCCGCTAGAATAACAAAGGAGCAAACGGTTTCCTCGTGCACAATCAGACACTGCACAGCAAAGACTCTTTTCAACTCTTCTCAAGCCTAACTTATCCTGCACAGACAGTGGACCAGTAACCAGCTAACACAGTGGACCAAGCAACCCCTCTCCTTCATGGACGGGTAAAGTAACTGGGCATAGTATAAAGTAACAGTGATCATAGTTAGATTATTGGCCACGCTGTTAAATGATGTTAGTCACGTTTCATACAGGCAGGTTCTAGCATGCACATTAACTGTCCTCATTAACTGCTAAGGTTTCATCTTCATCCTACACAAAACATGTTAATATTGTACAAGAGTGAATATTGCCAACCTGTATTATTTATAATTTCATAGCCCTTCAACCTCTAGGTTGATATTGATATGATGATGTAGTTATTTATTAATCAGAGTGCCCCCTTGAGGTGGATTTAAGAAGATTATAATATATAATTAGAAGTTTTTATTTTAAATTTCTTCCTGATTGTTTCTGTCTTGTGATGGTGGTGTTTAGTCGTGTCCTGAATCAGGTGATGAGAGTAAAGATTTTCCGTTATCTGATTTTACAAACAACATAAATAAAACAACAATAAACGTTGAGTGAACTCACAGCACCGAAGGCG
>JAJHUR010002498.1:0-12992 GCA_027495735.1 Lutjanus campechanus | reverse complement strand
ACTGCGATATGAACTGATGTTTGATTCACTTTTTAATTTATTCTTTGTTTTCTCAGTGCACCTTTTCACACTTTGTTGTCATATGTGTCCTATATGTTAGATTATTTAAAATGTTAAATTGTTCTTCAGATGAAAAAAGTTTGTTTGTTGCAGATGCCAACAAATGTCACATCACCGTGATTTTAATAGTTTATTTCAGTTTATAATGAAAATTGTGATACAAAAGTGATCGTATCCACTAACGTGAATCTGTCAAAATAATCAGTCAATGATTTATGTATGTATTTATTTGTTTATATTTGTAGTATATCATGCAGCCATCAGAAGTTTGAGTATCATTATACAGACAGACAGACGTCGTGTGCGTCCTCCCCCCACGTCTGTCTCTCTCCTCACCTCCTCACCTTCTCACCTCCTCACCTCCTCACCTCGTCCTCTCTGCCTGTCGCAGCAGATGAAACCTCTGAGGGGCCCCGCGTGGGTCTGAAGTGGTGAAGAGGAGGAGGAGGGAGAGCTGATGAATAATCATGTGTAAGAAGGAGAAAGCGTGTGTGTGTTTGCTGTTTAATTCAGTCTCTGTGAGCACTTTCAGCCTCCTGTTGGCCAGTAATAGAGAGGTCACAGGTTCAAACCCCCCCCACCCACCACAGACCTCCAGCCCAACAGCTGCCTTCATCACAACTATTTTTTGTAATTTAAAAAAAAAGTCAAATGTGAATATTTCTGGTTTCTTTACTTCCTCTCTGACAGGAAACTGAATATTTTTGAGTTGTGTCATCTCAGGAAACACTGATCGACACTTTCTGACATTTTATGGATCAAACAATCAAGAAAGTTAGTTGCAGCCTTAATATTTTATTCATTGATCAGATGTTTTATTTGTAAAAGCTGTAAAGTAATTAGTCTAAACCAAAGCAGTCGGCTGAAGTGTAGATGAAGTGTAAAGTAGCATAAAATCAAAGTACTTAAGTATAAAGTACAGGTACGTTACAGTTATACTTAAAGTAAAATGTGAACAGTGGACTGTTATACTGTATATTTCAGTCTTTTTAGACATTTTATAGGCCGGACAACTAATGAAGAAAATAATTGTTTGATTGATCGATAATGTAAATAAACACTGATCATCCTGCAGTTTTCAAAGAACTGATCTAAACCCTGGAAGTGAAAGTGAAAGTGAGCTCACATTAAAAAACAAAACAAAAACAGGGTGAACCCACAACCAGGACGAGAGGTAATCTGAGTAATCAATCCTTTGTTTTTAGGTCACTTTAAGGACATGGCAGCTCAGAGCGATGGTTCAACAGGTCAGGTTTTGATCCGGGCTCCCTCGCGCACAAGAACAGTTAACAACAATAAACTGAAACCATGAAAACCTGCAGAACTGCGGGTTTGTAAAAAAAGTTTTCTTCTGGTCAGAGAGGAAAAGGTTAAACTGAATCATTGATTTGGGTTTGAACCCCTAAACAGCATAATGATAAAGTCAGACTGAGTCTCTCCTTTGTCTCCATTACCAACACAACCAGGATTTAGTGTTTTAATGCTGCAGTAGGAGCAGTTTCACAGCATTCTGATGATTTGATGGTGTTCTTTTCAGTATCCGTCATAAAATAAAATATATATGCAAAAAAACGCAATGAAAAATAAAACAAAACATGGAGTTGGTTCATTGAGACGCACGTGTGTGATGTTTGCACGGGGGACTCGCAGGAAGCAACAGTGACTGGTCAGTTATGTGGAGAGTTGGGACAAAATTGCAGAATTCACGGGGATTTGTTGAATTTTCGTGACTTGTTGCGATCGCAGCTTCCTGGAGGGACCGACCGACGTACGTCCTGTTAAAGAGAACTGATTTATTTCACAAGATAAAAACACAAAACAGAAAACTTTGGGACTAAAAAATGAGCAAAGGGAGATTTTAGGAGAGCTGGCTGCTCACACAGGGTGTTGAAGGTGTGTGTGTGTGTGTGTGTGTGTGCGTGTGTGTGTGTGTGTGTGTGCATGTGCGCGTGCGTGCGTGTTTTGTTCAGTAATTCGGTTGTCAGGACGGAAGTCGCCTGTTTCCTGTGTTTTGTTGTTTAGGGAGTCAGAAGGTGTCAGACTTTCACCCAATCAGCTGACTGCAGCTCACATGGGAGCAGGTCAGCTGACTGTTCTCACACACACACACACACACACACACACACACTTCTCATCAGTTTGTGAGGAAGTCTCTCAGTTTTTAGGAAACCTGTGACTCGTCCGTCAGCTCTACGTGTCCTCCAGTCGTTAACACGCAGCTCTTTTTCTAACTTTCACTTCCAGTCTGATGGTTTGAAGATGTGGAGTCTGACATGTTCGCTCAGAGGCACCTGTACAGCAGCTGTTCCCCTCTCAGAGTTCCCCTGTAGATCAGGGGGGTTTCAAACCGGTGACTCTCCTGTCACAAGACCGTCTGTCTGTGAAGTTTAGGTGACTTTCTGTCATCTTTCGTTTTCTGTTTTTATTCCTCAGAGTTTTGCTCTGATTGATGCTTCAAATCTTCCTTCAGTCTTTGTCCCATTAGAGCATTTTTCAGGGTTTTCAATCAGTTAGTTGTCATAAATTAAATTAATCTCATTTGATTCGCCGTTGAGAGCAGGAATCCTCCCAGATACGTTTTATTTTTATTGACTTTTTCTTTGTTATTTTTTGTTAAAAACTTGTAAATGAACATAAAGTCCAGGTTTGACGTCGTCTGACCCGTTTCTGTCTCTGATCCACAGATTTATGTTGGGTAACGGGGTGAAGCGGAAGCTGGAAGAGGATGAGGATGGTTTGGAGGAAGACGGGCGTCCTCTGGCGGTCGGCGGCATGTCGCAGGCGTCCTACACCCTGCAGCGCCAGACGGTGCTCAACATGTCGCTCATGAAGCTGTACGGCCCGCGGATGGGCGCCGACCTCGGCCTGCAGCGCCGAGTCCTCATCAACAACATCATCCGTCGCATCCACGACGACTTCAGGCAGGAAGGCGGCGCCGGCGCCGTCTTCTTCTCTGCCGCACCGCCTGCTGGTGCTGCTGCTGCCGCCCGGGAGGATGACAGCTACCGACAACCTCCGCCCGCTCCCTCGTCCTTCAGCATCCTCTCGTCGTCGCTGTCGGGGTTGACGGCGCTGGATTCCTGTCTGACTCCCGCCTCGCTGCTGGAGGAGGACCTGCCCATGTTCTTCACCATGCCGCCGCCCTCCTCCTCCTCCACCCAACACCACCTCCTGCACCACTCCCTGAGGCCGCCCTCGCCGTCACCCAAAGACAGCTTCTCCTCAGCCCTGGAGGAGATCGAGGAGCTCTGCCCGTCGTCGTCGTCGTCTTCCCGCCCAGCGTCACCTCCTCCTGCTCGGGTTCTGTTTGATGTCGTCATGAAGGAGGAGGGGCGGAGCTTTCAGGAGGTGGAGACCAGGTCTGAGAAACCCGCTCCACCTCCTCTTCCTCCCTCCTCGTCCTCCCCGGGCTCCTTCCTGACTGACTTCGCCCTGGACGACGTCCTCTTCACAGACATTGACACCTCCATGTACGACCTCGGCCCCTGCACGCCCCCGTCGGGAGCGCCGCCATCCAAGATGGCCCCCGTCGTGACGGCCGACGACCTCGTCCGGACGATGTCTGGGTACGGCTCCGCGGGGGCCGGCACTCAGAACCAGCCCTTTAAAATGGACTTGGCTGAGCTGGACCACATCATGGAGGTGCTGGTGGGCAGCTGAGAGGACGAGGAGGAAACTTTTTATCACTTTTTGTTAATTTTGTACAGTTTTAAAGTGACGGCGTACTTCACACTGGCCTTATTCTGGAGGAGTTTTAACATCGATCAGCTGTTAGGAGATCAATCCTGAGACGTTTACGTACATGAGGTGTGTTTCATGGTTTGGTTGGTCTCATACAGGTAGAGGGCGCTGTTGTCTCAGAAGAGACGGTGCTAAAGGTTTCAGAGTTGACAAACCTACAGACGTGTCTTTTAACGAACGCCGTCCCTGTAACGTAAACCAACAACAACCGACATTTTAGCCAACATGCTACCACTGGTCAGATACTACGGAAGCTGTAAACGACCATAAATCTCAAGATCACGAGTTATTTGTTTTTTATTTTGTTATCTTGAGACAACAAAGCTCATTTTCGCTTCATCTTCAAATAGAAAATGATATAGTATAATCTCAAAATAAAGAAACTTGTTTTCTTGTGAAAGTCTCCAAATAACAGATATTTTTTGTGATAATCTCGTGATCGCAAAGCTTCATTTCTCATGATAAAAGGTTTATTTATCTTTTCAATGTGAAAACTAGCTTTGTTTGTCCTGATTAACAAACATTAATCAGCTCTTATCATAAGAAAATGAGATAACATGTTAATTAACTTGTGATCTTGAGATAACAACGTTTTTAAAAATTTGAAATATGACCGTTCTCGGTTTCCGTAAGTAAGAAAAAATTTCTGAGCTTCTTTAAACTTTATTTCTTCTTTCTTCTGTCGAGAGAACTTGTTATTGGTCAAAGCCACATTTTTACAAAATTCACCAAATGTTGAACAAGAAGCAAAATATGAATGTGGGTTTATTTCCTTTGAAATTAGGTGTGACCATGTTTTTAATGTGCGAGCTGGTCACTTTGTTTTTTAGCTGACAGATTTATTAATGTTGAAGAAGTTTCTCCAGACAGACTCTTTCATCTCTCTGTGCTGCTCACTGAATCGTCTCCTCACTGAGGTGAAGCTCCGTCTTTGTCTTCCAGTGAACTCAGGTGAGCTCCAGGTTCAATAACACCAGTGTGAAGTACCGACGCCTTTTCTACCTGCCTGTCCAACAATTGTAAGAAACTAAATCTCCAGAGATTTTTCTACCGTCTGTGCATGTTTTTACAAATGAGGAATCTCTACAGCGTTTATGAAAAACAAAACGACTCAGTGCCTTTTAAACTTTCATCACGCCGTCACGTCTCGCTGTTGCTCGTCACGTAGCGACACGAAAACGCCGAAGGAAGTTTTATTCCAAAATGCAGTTTAACAACCCAGAATTCATCATGTGACATCTTTAAAATCAATTTTATTTTGTCGATAAAGAATATGAAAGTCTTTTTAAAAAGAGGAACAACATATGTTGAGCTGTTTATCTACTTGTAGGTTTGGAAATGTAAAATGTAAATGATTTCTCCTTATTGTCGACAAATCCCATGAAAACACCGACAGTGTTGACAGACTACGGAGGAGTGTTGGGGACAAAAAACAAGAGGAGGAAGAGTTTCTTTTAATTTAGCATTTTGAGAATAAAGTTGGAAAATGTGATTTCAACTTTATTCTCAAAAAGCAGAAAAAGAAACTAAATCTTCCTCCTCTGCTTTACTTTTCTTACACCTGGCACTGACATGGAAACTTTTTTCTGGCTCCTTTTCATCGGATTTGATTAGAAAAATAATAATAATGTCACCAGACTTTAAATGTTTCTTGTTTCAAGCTTATTTTTGCAGTTTTCTCTGTTGAGAAATCAGAGTAACAAAGATCACAGCAGGACGTCAGTCTGCTGCTTCTGATTGGTTGGCTGGTCGGTACAGTCTGTCACTGTTGCTAGGTAAAAACCGGCAGCTTTAGTAGCACAGAATCTCATTGGTTGAGTCAAACTTTGATAAAGATCGAAGTGAGTGCAAATGAGCTGACTGGAAATCAAATAGAAAGAATGAACTCAGATATAAATATTGATTTTAAAAAATGTAGTTTTTGGTTCATGTTAGCATTTTAGATAAGTAGCCTGACTACAGTTAACTACATCTTAGTCTGAGTGATTTGAACCTCACAGGTTAGTAAAGATAATTAGCTACGAAGAATTAGAAGAAAACAACAAAATGTACGTCGATAATTTTTACTCCAAGTGCAATAAGTGATTTTAATCTAAGAATATCTGAGGGTTTTTTCTCATAAATCTACGACTTTAATCTTGTAATTCTTTTTTTTTCTCAGATTATTATCCTCCTCCATCTGCACCGCTTTTATTTTTGTTTATTTTTTAACCTGTGATGGTCTGAATACACGTGATGAACAAGCTAAACTTCATTTTTCTCACACTGAACTGATAAAGTTTCTGATTCCTTAAACCTTCATCGTATCATCTTCATCTTCAGTCTGATTTTTACTGTTTTTTATGGTTTGTCTGCACTCACTTTTATCTGTTTTAACTCAACTAATGAAATTATTTCCCTTTGAAATTAAAGCCTCAATTTAAAAACCTTCTCATCTGGAAAAATAACTTTAAAAAAACAACTTTATCTCCACATATATTTAGTTTATGGTCGTCTCAGTTTAAGAAAACAAAATTTAAATTGCCATAATGAAGGTACGTGTTTTTGTTTTTTGTTTTTTTACTCAACAGTGGCGACGACACAAACCTTCAAACGTCCCCTTTAGCAGAAATGACACAGAACACAACTCTATGAATTATTTATTATCGCTCAGATCTGGTGTGTATTTATTGTAACTCTGGACACTAATATTTTGTTTGTTTGTTTGTTTGTTTGTACAGAAGATAAAATACATTCTTCTGAAGGATAAATTCACCAAAACTGACCTCTGAGTTCACAGTAAATTAAAAAAACTCGACAAAATCTGGAGTGAAAACGAGAAGAGAAGATGAACTGAGGTCGTTTTTGGTGGAAATCTCTTCTATAAAATGTGCCATCATTTAATAAATGATGTGTTTTTAATACTATGTAATATATTTTAGGATTTCAGCAATGCAAACTCCATCAACTCAACCTATGCCACATTTATAGTGTGTGTGTGTGTGTAAATGGGTAAAGTGAGCCAGTTTTTTCTTCTTTTTTTAACATTTTTAATCCAAAACACCAAAATTATTTTTTATTTCTGTTGTTTGTCTTTTTTTGTTTCATTTTTGACAGCAGGACCAAACTTGTTGCTGATGTTTGTGTAAATTATCTGTTTGTGTCGATGTGACGGAAAAAAAGATCCTGTGAGACATTATTGTGACAAAATGTCTTGAAATAATGACTCAGTGTTTTCAGAAAGTTTCTCATTATTTTAAGACATTATGTCAGAATTGTGAGTTATTGAGAATCTAAGTCAGTATTTCGGGAACATTAACGCAGCGTCATCAAACATCCAGATGTTTAATCCAGAACTAAAACGTCTCTAAAATGTCAGAATAGTGAAAATTGTTCCATGTGATGTCTTTAAATGTCCAGAACCAAAAGATACTGAGTTTAATATGATAATAAATGTAGAAAAGCAGGAAATCTTCATATTTGAGAGTATTTTTGCATAAAATAGTTAAATAGATTAATTA
Source organism: Lutjanus campechanus (assembly GCA_027495735.1). NCBI lineage: Eukaryota > Metazoa > Chordata > Actinopteri > Lutjaniformes > Lutjanidae > Lutjanus > Lutjanus campechanus. The sequence goes on along the minus strand of JAJHUR010002498.1, from coordinate 5,691 downwards.
TTTTTTAACTTCTCTCCTGGTCGGGCCAGTGAGTTGCTACATTTATTTGCCCGACCGGCGTCTCAGTTGCCCCGGCGTGAAGCCGTATCGTTGACTTGCAGGATCTTTTTTTCTTTAAATCACGTCGGTAGAACTGGTTTCTCAGAAAAATACCTTCATTTCCACCTGGTGTGAACATGTGACCCGTGTCTGGATATTTAGGTCGTACAGGGTTTTGGATCTGATTGATCAGACGGATCAATCGTGTCCTGATACATAAATAATAGAAATGAATCCAGAGCTGCGTTCTTTGAACATTAAACTGTGTCTCCACCTGCTGGACAGACGATGTAACTGCAGGTGGTCACACCAGTAAAAACTGAGTCCTCTTTTTTATACATGTTCATCTTTATAGGAAACAGATTTTGAAGTTGATTTTCATATTTGACTGTTTTATACAATCAGATGTTAAACAAACCGTCGACTGAGACACAACTGATGAAAAAACTTGTTTAAAATGTTTTTCTGTCTGAGATCTTCGTGGTGCTGCTTCACTTCCTGTTACACTTTATTTACTTTTCTTTCTTTTTTAATATCTGTCATTTTTGCCCTTCAGATCTAAATTTTAACACAAATTTCTGTTGTTTTTTTTACATTTAAAAACTGGCTCTCTGCTCTTTTTCTGTTTGTTTTATAACTTTTTCCATCCAGAGAATGAAAACCTGAGTGAATGAGTGAAAGTTTTTGTTTCATCAAACCAAATCTTCTTCATCATCTTCTTCTTCTTCTTCTGTGGCGACTGGAGTTATTTCTTCTTCTTTTTCATGTTCATTAACAGAAGGATGAAATTATGTTTCCGTGCTTCGTACCCGACCTTGAATCTGTGCCTTGTCCTATGCAATATGACAGTTTTCTTCTGAGAATTATAATATTTGAATGTGTAAGATGACGATTCAGCTCTGACAGTGTGTGTGTGTGTGTGTGTGTGAGGGGGGGGTCCACTTTAGTAATTTTATTTTTTACATTAAATGAAAATGAGCTCATCTTTGTCCTCTTTGTCGTTTATTTCTCGTCTTTGTCTTCATTTCTTTTCAGCTGAGGATAAATAATATTTTAACTGAGATCTCGAGTTAATTAGTGTGAATTCTAAAGGAGCGTTCACACTTTTGTTCCTCTAGGTTTTATTTTTGGTCTGAGTGTTCAGGTGATTTGCAGTTCAGCTTCACTGTATTTTGACTTTTAGGATTTTTCTTTTTTAAAGGAGACACTGAGCTCATTGTTTGTGGATACTAACAGAGAAGGTTTACAGGCTTTAATGTTCATAAAATACATTATTTTTGTGAACTTTTCAGACTTGACTTGAATCTTTTTTTTTTGATACATTTTTAAAACTTAGTGGTTTAATTACTCAAACAACTGGTAAAATTGTGTCGCATCACTGGTCTGATGTTTAAATTAACATTTAAATGAAGCACTGTTTAACAAACAAATAAAACAACTAAAACGGGAAGTCAATTTTATAATTAACTGCTCGAATATTTAATTTAACTGATGTTTTTACACACATGCCAGTGGTGCGTTCAAGTGATGTCAGAATAACGGTTTTACATCTTTTGTGATATCTGAAAATAAAAAAAGACCTTTTAAAAAATAAGACTCATCATTATAAGAACTTAAAATCACCTTCATGAATCTTAAGACTTTCCTCAGGACCTTTCTTAAGAACAAATTTAAGAATAAACTCACAAAGTCATCGGAGAACGAGGCCTCACGTCGTCCTCTGAAGTCCGACGTGAAGAAACGGACACGAGCAGAGAAGATAACTATTTTAATTTCTTGTGTACACTAAAAGTAAAATTTACACACTTATAGTCTCAAAAGAACCTGGGCATGCACAATAACCTTTTGACAGGCTCTTCAAGTGATTCAGTTTTTTTCCATAGGAATTTTCCCGTACATTTTACAGTCCATAGTTTAACTGTACACAGTCTAAAGCCACAGTGAACTATGATTACATCCATTTCATCTTTACAATGTGCAAAATCCTCCTGGGAGACGGGGCTGACAGTAGTATGAGCAAAAAAAAACAACAAAAAATTAAAACAAACAAACAAAACATGAGCGAATAAGAGCCGCAACAACAAAAAGCACTTCATATCAGGAACAGTGAGCAGAACCCAACACATGGAAGCAGAAATTGGTCCCTTAATTCCCTTCTGATGTGAGTCGACCTTCACTGCCGAGAAACTCTCAGCCAGTTTCAGTGGTTTTAACCAAAAAGTCCCATTTTTAACCCCCCTCCTCACCAAAACAACAACAAGAATCAACAGTGAGAGAGAGAGAGAGAGAGTGGACACAAACATCCACCGGCCACAAACAGCTGGAACATCTGTCAGATGTTTCAACGTGGAATAAAAACAAACACATGAACTCATCAGACTCGCCAGCGTTTGGTTGGTGGAAGTTTCCCCCCAAAAAAAACAAACAAACAAACTAAAGAATAAAAATGTTAACAGTCGTCCTGCGTCCTGGAGACTGTGGACTGACTGCAGAGACAGTGAGGGGGAGGGATGGACATAATTTATGTTAAAAAGCTACTTTAAATTATAAAAAAAAAAAGAAAAAGACAGAACGAACACTGCGAGTTTAAAGAAAATCAGGATTAAAATCTACAGACAGCAGGTTAAAAACTAAGGCCTTTAAACACAACGAGGGGACAAAACATTCAGCTGGATTTTGCAGGCAGTGTGGTTTCAAGTCGATAAATATATATATATATATATAGATTTTATATATGTATATAAATGTATTAATTTAAACTCGTCATACATATATTCCACTTCAGTTTGATTCAAAGAGCTTCAGCCAGTGTTTCCTTCACAGACGGACACGAACAAACTCCCACCAGACGTAAAATCATCCTCCAAAAATCATCCGGAATTTAAAAAAACAAAAAAACAAAAGGAAAATAAACATTTAATCCCTGATTATGTACATGATGATTCTTCTAGATATGAACAGCACACTCTTCTAAACCTTCCTCTATAAATTATCTATAAATTAATTATCTGGTCTCCTATTCTGTTAAATGTGCAGGTCGTCTTCCTCCGCGTCCGAGCTGTTTCCCGTCACGATAAATGCTTCTTCGCTTTATTTCTTGAAAATTAGAAAAAAAAACACAAAAGCGCTAATTTTAAAAAAGAAAGACAAATATGAAATATGAAAGTGAGGGAGGAACTAAGCCGCAGCAAGAGAGAGAAAAAGAAGAAGAAAAAAAAGACTTTATAAAATGGACCGAGTTGTGGGCGGGGCTAAATGGACAGGGCAGGGCGGGGTGGTGTCAGTGTGAGGGGGCGGGGCTTCAGTCCGGCGTGGCCTGGGAGCCGAGCGGCGTCAGCGTGGCGGGGAACATCAGCACTTTGGCCTGCATGAAGGAGAGATCGGGCAGACCTGCGATCACTTTGGCCGCCTCCTCGCTCAGATTCTCCTCTTTCCTCGGCTTCCTGTCGTCAACAACAACAACAACAAACAAACAATCAGACTTTATTTTATAAAACTTTTCATATAAACAAAATGTAACACAAAGTCCTCCCACACAAACACACCCAGGAGGAAACACCAGAGGAAGAATAAAAACTCAATCAATCAATCAAACGGCTTCTGCATATATACGATTCTTAATTGTTTCCACCCAGTTTTTACTAATGAAAGCTGTGAGACTGTCCTCAGTCTGTTCTGAACGTCTCGGTGACCTCTGACCCTCATCTGCTGCCTGTTTGGCCTTTTGTTCTGCGGCCGTCTGCTCTCTTTGACCCCTGACCTGGTGGACGTGCTGGTCTTCTCCATGGTGGACATCAGGCGGGCGAAGGCGTCTGCCACCCGACTGCCGGAGCTGCCGGGGTCCAGCTTGGCCGTCGTGAGCTCGTACAGCTCGGGGTCGACGCCTACAACAGGAAACAAAAAGAAAAGTCAGCGAGGAAACAAAAACACCTGAACAGCTTCACTCTGCAGCTGTCGGACAGATCTGAACCAGTCAGAATCGCCTCCGTGTTGTCCTTCAATTTAAAGCTCAAACTTTGGATAGTTTCAATTTTTTCTGACAAAAGATTCAAATGACTTAAAGTCTGGATTTGTGAGTGAACAGAGAACACTCATCAGACTCAGCAGGCGCTTCAATCAATCAGCCACCAATCATCAGCTGATATTCCTTCTACACAGACTGATCAATGGTCTCTATAACGCCGAGTGAGGACAGACAGAGTTTATATGTTTTCTCTCGTTTGGTTGGTGTGTCACAGGTGTTACTCAGTCAGAAGAAATGTAATGAAATAAAAAGGCGCTGCAGCGCGCTCGCCTCCACAACAACGCAGCACCGTCTCTGTTTAAATATACAGTTTTCTAACGTTCTGTCAGAGGTTCTGATCAGACGGAGAAGCGACAGCATCTGAGCATCAAACGCAGGTCGATTCTCTGTTTGGCGAGTGAATAGTCGAAGGCTGTCGGCCACTGACCTGTCGCTCTGTAAACACCACCATCCTCTCCACCTCGACTCCAGGGTATCCGTCTCCTCCCTGTGGTGGCGAGGAGGGGACACGCTGGTATGTCCACCTCAGACATTTAGGTGAACCAGTTCACCAACAAGCTAACAGGTTAGCTACACTGGCTAGTTAATAAGTGGCACACAGAGTTATGTGTGCAGATCATGACGGTATAAAAACAAACAATGATCTCCGTCTCTGTCTTGTTCTGTCCTGCATGTCTCCACACTGTGTAACATTAGACGGTGCACCAGCAGAATTATTAGATCTCAGTACGAGCGTGCTGCCTGTTTATTGTCTCTCTCACACTGACGAGAGTCCACAGGACAACCGAGAAGCTGCAGTCCGGACTAAAAGAAGAGTATTTTTTATAGTTACAGTTCCTGGTGTGGGTGGCCCTTCAGTCCTCAGGTATCAAAAACTTGGTACTGAATGATGAGGCTCTTTTCAGCACGCAGCCTGAACGCAGCACCAACCAAAGTTAGCATCAGTCTCCCAGACGCAGGCGCAGCAGCAACGTGGGACTGTTTCAAATCAGTGGACACGATGAAATCACAAAGGACTTGATTCTATTTCAAACCGCTGAGAGAATTTCAATATACAATTATGTGAAATGATTTCAGCACATTTTAATATCATAATGATTTTATGTCCTGTACTGTGAATGATGCCCTCCAGAACTGCACTAAACTAAACTAATCCTTAATACAGACAAAACTGAATTCATGTTGTTCAGATCAAAAAATAAAGTTTCTCTTTGTCTTTTTGTGCGTAGGAGCTTTTATTTACTCTTGTTGAGTCTCACAGACGAGTGTTACGGGTGAGAAGCAGAGATGGGAGGTTAATTTAAAGACTAGGAGCGACAGAGAAGGTGAGGAAGAGGAGGAGGAGGAGGCGGCGGTGGTAAGCAGCTGCTGACCTGGGATGGAGGGTGAGCTGGTGGAGCCTGAATCCTCCACAGGACCAAAGAAATCCAGGTTTAACAGAGACGAGCCTCCGCTCGCTGCGCAGCCGGGGGGGCGGCCGGGGTTAACAAACAAAGACAGACAGAGAGAGAGAGAAGAAACCAGAGACATGCAGCAGTGTCAGCGATCAGAGGGTCGAGTCGGCTACATGAGAACTGCTGTTAGACTGGTTTGGTTTCTACAGTTTGATGACAAACGTCTTCATGCAG
>JAJHUR010002488.1:0-11167 GCA_027495735.1 Lutjanus campechanus | reverse complement strand
ACGATGACAGAACAGAGTGACAGTTAACAACGCAAGAACTTGAACATTTATCCCTGCTATTATTACCAATAATAAGAACATTTATCTAAATGATGGTCTCTGCAGCTGTTTTGTATATATATGCACAACAGCCATGGCTCATATATTAAAAATATTTAAGTTAAAGTAACAAATTAGGGTTACATATTATTGTAACACTTTCTATGACATCTATGTCTATAATGCATTATAAATATACCAATAATGCTCTATAATCTGGTTATAGTACTGTATAATTATAGTTATAAATACTCATAAATATTACTAATATTTATAACAATAATCAAAACACATTCTAAAGAATTTTAATATGACTTAGAGCACTTTTGTTTACATGTAAACTCGTAGAAACACAAATATTCAGACACGTGCACACACACCTCCTTTAGGACAATAATTTGATCTGCAGCCTTCAGATACTGTAGTTGATGAGTAACCAGGATACGAGGCTTCTTCCTCAAAAGTCCACAAATGCACCTGAGGAAAACATATATTTGTGTGCAGACATGAGAAACTGCTAAAATAGGCAGACACAAAAAAATGCTAACATTTTTTTATGTTGTATGTATGCATGCATGGTTAACTGATGTGCAATTTCCACTGGATTTATCGGTGGAAAACAGTGGGGAGATGTTAGTAACAAGACCTACTCTTCAAAGAGGTGCCTTCCCACCTCAGCATCCACAGCACTGAGTGGGTCATCCAGCAGGTAGATGTCTGCATCCTGATACACCGCTCTAAAAATACAAACATACAGAGATTACCTCTGCCATTGACATCAAAGAAAAAAATGCATTGCTGTACAGTTATCCAGCACACCTTGCTAAGCTGACTCTCGCCTTCTGGCCTCCACTGAGGTTGGCCCCTCTGTCCCCAACCATCGCCAAGTCACCACCTGGCAACAGATCCATGTCCTGAACAAGGTCCAAATGAAACCTTTATGAGTCATTCATATTTACACTGGACACATTACAAGCTAAACATGCTAAAAACATTTCAAATAACTTAAGTACACAGTATGAATATGCAGTGGGGGCATGTGATGATCAAGAACACGACTAGAAGTGATTCTCACTCTCTTGAGGGCGCAGGCTCTCAGAACTGTATCATACTTCTGGGGGTTGAGCGCTTTGCCAAAAAGGATGTTGCTTCGAATCGTACCAGGTAAAATCCATGGCTGCTGAGACGTGTAAGTCAGCTCTCCTCTGACCTTGACCACACCACTTTCCTGACTCAGTTCTCCCAGGATGGCACTGAGGAGCGAGGACTGATGTGCACAAACACAGAACAAAAATTAGGATTTAAAGAACAATCTTTACAGTTTGGGAAAAACACTATATGAGTTAGATGAGAAGATTTTGATATTTCTAGCTCAGCAGCCGATGACGTTATTATCTATTAAATAAAAAAGGGAAGCAATACTGATTATACTGTATGTATTTTGACCTGTTGCATTTTAATAAACTATGGTGCAGGCCGACTGATGAAATTGGGTACAAAGTTACTTCGTAAAAGATGTTTCACTTGTCACTAGCTGGTTGAGTTTTCAGCAGCAGTTTTCTGTAAATTAATGCAAGTAAGTAGTTAGTAGAATAAGTAAAGGGATGCAAAGCTTCTAAAGCCCCCTCTGTTGGCCAAAACAAGCACAATGTGATTCAGATTTAAACCAGTAGGCTCTGCTGCTTGGTCTTTCTTGCCACGTAAAATGTTATTTCACTTTTAAGTCTGTTTTGCACACACAATTAAATACTGAAACACTTCCAGGGACATCTCCAGCCTAGTATAGAGCTGGAGTCAGGAGGCAATTCACCTAGCAGTACCTTAGCATAAACACTGCTGTTCATGAAGAAATAGTTACAGCATGTAACTCCCAATAAAATTACAAATGGTTAATGGTTAATTAGGAACGTTTAAAGGTGCTGGTAGGTATATTTTTTAACTTTGGAGACAGCCAGGCTTGCTGGCTCCCTGTTTCCAGCCTTTATGCTAGGCTAAGCTAACCATCTCCCGGCTCTAGCTCCGTACTTAACACACAGATACAAGGAGAGATATCAATCTTCTCAACCAATTGTCAGTAAGAGAGCCAGTAAGAGTATTTTTCAAAAGACAATTAATTAATGGCATTTCATGTCACCAAAAATGAATGAAGAATTTGTTCCAGTGCCTGCAGACAAGCTAACTATCTAGCAGCTAGCTGCCCACTGGCTTTAACAAGAAATGCTTGCACAATTATCATACCACAAAGAGTTTGGGATTAACCTAGGGTAAAATGGGGTAATTTTGGCATTTCCCACACATCATCATTATTTAATGTAACCACTGTGTCAGTCAAATTTTAGGGAGCAGTGGCCTTATACACAGGATTCAACGGCTGGCAAAAAAGTAAGACATCAGCACTTTTAACAAGGCTTAGATTTATAAGCATGTGTGTGCATGAGGGCTGTTGCAATTGTGAAATACTGAACTACTGACATGCCAGCTGCAGGGGATGGCAAGCAACCGCAACAACCACTGTTTTTTTTTTTTTCATGAGGTGAGGCCCTTATTGTTTAACACTTCAATGTGTGTTAAATCAGTGAATCAGTGCTTCAAAAGCAAGCAGACTAAGTTTGTAATCTTGAGAGTTGGCCAAGAGAAATTGTGTGAATGTTAAACATTTGAAACCAACTAAATAACAAGAGTAGTAGGTTGGATGCTGCTAACTGTTTTCTCATGCTCATCCTGCACCGTGTGCTGTGTTAGCTTTGTTGTTATGTTTAAGTCTGCTGGTTCAGCTCTGTGATCCTTGCCGCCAGTGTGTGTGTGTGTGTTTGTGTTGCTGCTGTATGTAAATATATTTGATAGACATACCCTAAAGGTAATGATATAATTACATGTGAAAAAGAAATGGTCAAACTGCAGGAATTAATTTGCTTGGCAATACCGTGTAACAATGAGCACCCAGCAGCTAGCTTGCTCAGACCATAGATCCACATGATCCACATTTACAGCATAAGTGCACCAAATAACTTCATTTCCATGAATAAAACAAACAATGGATTGGCACTAATACCACCTAGCCTACTGTGCCATTGAGCCAACCTAAATAACCACAGGAATTTTGTCACCGCGACAGCCCTAATGTGCATGATAAACCTGAGACTTGAGAACAGACCTGACCTTTCCAGCCCCAACAGGTCCAATTACTGCCAAAAGCTGCTCTGGCTTCACTGTGAAAGACACATTCTGTAAAGTTGGAGCCTCTTGCATCTGTAAGAGAAAGTAAATGAACTGAGACACTGCCATGTAATATCAGGTTCACTCATACTTTCACTTTACTAGTATAGCTCAAAATCACAAGCTTGTTTTGAGGATAAGGACTGTTGCATGTGATCAGTCTAAATATAGAAAGGAGGGATGCATTGCCCCCAGTAATTCTCACCTTATCCCAGTAGCATATTAAATCCTGAATCTTCACCATACAGTCCTTCTTTTCTGCTACAGGAAAGCTCTGATGCTGAGGAGCAACTTCATCCAGCAGGAGAAAATTCTTAGAGGAGGAATCACATTCAGAGTTTCAGTGTCCACAGGTAACAATCAACCAACACTGGTTACAAAAAATGGTCTCTGTCAGTGGTGTATTTACTTTAATCCTTCTAATGCTGATGAGAGACTCAGAGACCTTCTCAATGGCACAGGGAAAGAAGAGCGTGATGGTGAGCCGCACCGCCCCATAAAGTGAAACAGCCATAAAGACTCTGCTAGCAGACAACTGGTTTCCTGTCAGTACGTAGACACAGATGGTGACGAAGATGATTATCTTGCTGACCACAAAGAAAGACGCCATGTTCAGGCCACGCAGGTAGGAGCTTTTCATGATCCTGGAGATTTCCATTCTGTAAAATGATAAGACATGTTGACAGTTAAAGCTGTTTAACATACATCCTCATTCTCACTTTTGGCCACTGACTAAGATGGACCACCTGACAGCTCCACAAAAGTGAAGCCAAAACACCTCAATCGCCCCCTGGTGGCTGATTGCAGTATAGGTCATAAATCCTGCCCCTTCCATGTTAGCAGAGGGAACATGGGCCAAATTAAAAAAATCAAAGTACATGTCAAATACTTTTCCCAAAGATGGTTTGTGGCATTTAAAGTAGTTCTTATCACCCTGATGTTCAAGTGTTCATTTTTCTGATCAGTTTGGTTTAATTTGTTACTTGATGCTGTAAAAAGGGGGTTTCAAGTCGTGATTGACAAGCTGAGCCCTGCTGTCAATTGAGTTGGCCGGGTGTATAGGCGGGACCTCTATACCGCTGTTCCAACCCTGATTACTACTGCGAACACTCTGGCTCCCAAAGACATCACCAGCACAAGATACCAGCACTCATATCCAAGATATTTTGGCTTCATTTTTGTACAATAAAAAGATATGAGGAGAAACTGATCTACCTTCTGACCTCATCCACCAACGCAGCGAAAGGCTTCTCCCACCCATACATCTTTATGACGCGTATCCCAGAGATGACTTCATTCATTGTGCGTATTCTGTCATCGGTTAAGACCGCGGTCTCAGCCCTGAAACAACAGACACAAATTGCAGCAATGGTACCGATGCAGCTCACGACTGAAACCTTTCATGAGTAGAAACAGTTGTTACGACTGCAAACCTCAAAGTGGAGAACAAGTGTCCGAACACAGTCTGTAACGGCATCAGGATGAAGAAGACAGCCATTCCCGCAAGGCATGATGGTCCAATCGCATACATCAACAATACTATCACAGTTGCTGCTTGTAGAGGACCAATCCACAAAAAGTGCAAATACAACGTTACCTGTAAGACGATGAAGAGGAAAGAATAACTGAAGTACGGTCTGTGTTACTGAATGAGTCGCATGCAAAATATTAAAACATATAACTATATACTCTCAGACAATTACCTCATCAAATTTGTTGACATCATTGGATAAGAGGTTTACAATTTGTCCTGTGGTAGTTTTGGCAAGTGCTTTGCTGTTAAGACAAAGAGCCTTTGCAGAACAAAGGTGTTAAATCAAGTCCTACAAACCACAGGAATATAACACAGGATGACATTTACACATAGACGTCTCGTTATGACTGACCTTCCGATAGATCATGTGGCACATGGCCACACGAATCTTCATGCCTGCTCGCTGGACATGGTAGAAATAGAGATGATGAAGCATGGCCAGGCTAACGGTTGACAGGGAGATCCCTGCAGCATAGCCATAGGCCTCGTAGACTGCAGCTGTGTCGGTGGGTTCATAACTCTCAAAGTACTCGATCATCTTCCCCAGTAGCACTGGCTGAATGACTTTGATAACTTCCTGATAGAAAATGAGATGTAAAGCAAATATTTAGATGTGCTGCATCAACACAAAACTTAATTTCTAATGCAGCACTGTTCTCTGTAGAAATTTCGTTTCACAGTGAGAATGCACTGTACCTCTATAAAGATGTATATTCCAATGAGTAAATATGATCTCCAGTAGCACTGAACAAGGACTTTGGTAAGTTTAGGCGGTCGGAGATCTTTTGCTGCTTGTTGAATCTCTTTTTCCCAGTACCTTTGAAAAGTGAAAAGAAAAGAAATGGTTACAGAAGTATGTAATAATACTCACAATGCACTGTAAGAAATCACAAGAAAAAAATCAAAGAATAATCTAGAATAATTAACACAATATCTTGCTTGTGTGGACATGAACTATCTATGTATGCAGTATGCAGCAGATTTTACATTCATGCTCCTACATAATAGAATATTTACAGAGGTACTCATGTCAAATATTTGTGCCATTGCATTATATATAATAGAGCCCAACTGATACAGCATTTTGGGGGCTGATAATAAACTTGTATTGTATTGATATCTCAGTATTTTTCAATACAACATGTTTAAAAACAATACAATACTAACATATGATAGAACCAAAAGTACCAAAGCTACGATAAAGAGAAGCTAATTAAAGTCAGTTCACTTTATTGTCCTGCCTGATTTTTGGCTTGCAGCAAAATCAGTCAGTGTTCAGTGACTTTTTCTGTACCAGCACTGAGTGCAGGTTGTTAAATAATAATGATAAATAATCATACTTTGTGTGCGTAGGACTTGTTACATGCTCTTCTATTTTGACTTTTGATGACCCCTTGACCACTTTTTCTGAGAAAGAAACCTGGCCTTGGACGGGAGAGGTCCTGACATTTTGACCACGTCACACTTAGCTGTAAACTGCTCCAGTACGCAATAGCAATCATAATTCAATAAAGCCGGTGTAAAGTCATCTGCCAGGAACAGAGATAATAATAATGTCACTAAGCTAGTCACTCTAGCTGTCCCTCATGCCCTGTCTATGAAAGTCATGAACAGGAGTGGGACTAAGATATGTTTAAGCCCAGTATTCACAGAGAAAAAAGCCTGCCTTTATGACAAGCGAGAAAACCAAGCTCTCAACTCAAAGTGGCAGCCCCTGCTAGAGGTAGTGGGATTAGTGGGAGAGGAGGAGCCTGCTCTCATGTGATTTGAGAAGCACCGTCTATATATAGGTGGGCTCACCTCCAAGGTCAAAGTCGACACCAAACTACCTCAATGGGGGGCCGTCTGTCCCCCTTTTAGAAGATGTCCAGGCTGAGAGGTTCCAGGAAGCGATGACTGCTACACACAAGGATTTTCTCTCAGTGGAAAAAAGGGGGTAATTTCAACATGACTGTGGCTTATTATGAGAATAAAGCTCTGACTGTTGTTGCGTATAGTAGTTTTGAGTACTATGTCATAGTATTATGTTCTATGTGAAGTGGTGGATTGGGTCTCAGAGAAATCTACCATCTACATTCATCTTCAGGAGACCTTGAAGTTGCAAGGAGGTCAAGAATAAGAATCGCTTATTTGACTTAAACCTTTGTTAGTGGATATCTGAGACAGTCATGACCTGTCTATGAGAAAGACTACGCACAAACATAAATACACATGGGTTTTCCACTAGTTCTGGATGCTTAGCAGGATAAACCATGGTGTCAACTGATCATTATATGATGAGGAACTGGATTTATTTCCTGTAAATCAGAAAATATGGGATGGTTTGTGGTCATTTTTTTAAACTGTTATCATGGAAACAGGTGCCAGTGACCAGCAGGTGGTTTGTGCCTTTCCTCTTAAAACCCTAAGAAAAGGCAATGATCGCTGGTAAGGAAAGCAGACAATCAAACTAAAGAGGTCTTACAGACATTGAACTCTCCTCCTGACTAGGATTAAACGCTGATCTTGTAACTAGAAGCAGTTCAAAAAAACTGTTCACTGTGGTGTCTGAGATTCCCAGGATTGAAGCCTATATTTAGTATTAACTACTAGAGCTGCAATGATTGGTCGATTAATAGATTAGTTGACGATATTTAAATTAATTGAAGAAAACCTGTCCAAATTCTTTGATTTCAGCTTCTCAAATGCAAATACTTTCTGAATAGCTTTGGGTTGTGGACAAAACAAGACATTTGAGGACGTCACCCTGGGATTTGAGAAACAGCGGTCAACATTTGTTACCATTTTCTGACATTTTATGGATCAAATAATTAATCAATTAATCAAGAAAATGATCAATAGATTAACCAATAATAAGAATAATCATTAGTTGCAGCTCTATTAGCAACTTTTGGAGAACCGTAAATATGTCTTTACCAATGTATTATTCAGTGTCTTACCATTGTAGCTCCTCCCCGAGTCGATCTGATGCGTCTTCAGGGAGAATTTTATACATGTCATCTTCTTCCAACTTCCTCTTGTACCCGATTCTGAACAAGGGATTCAGCCAACTGAAAACAAAGCATATCAAAGTATGTTCAGCAGTTTAAGATAACTTACAACATTACTTATAACTTTTATAACTTTTAGCTCAAAGAGAAAGCCTGAAAATCCTCAACAAAGGAGACATACAGTAAGGTTGCTACTGTAGGCTATAATAGTAGTCCACCTGTATGAGCTCATATAAAAATAATCTCTCTTAATTACCACTTATGAAGAAGTGTGTGGTGCTGTCTGTATCTGCAGAGACCATGCCCTCTGCCTGTACTGTCTTATTTTCACATATTTTGCTATGCTCAGGACACACACACCATGAAACACACAAAGGTAGAGCAGATTGAGGATCACTTCGGCCATGTTCACACAAAATTTAGTGTTGTGCAGAGGAGTGGGCCTGTTTATTTGTGCTTGAGAACGTAACAATCAGGAACACAATCAGGAAATAACATAATAACATAATAATCTTTACATCTCTGTGTAGAGGCCAACTTTGAATGATGCCTTTACAAACATTACTGCACATTCTACCTTTAAATACCACTCGCTTTTGACTAGGGCTGCACAGTTAATTGCAATAAAATTACAATATGGCCAAGTGCAATATCCAAATTGCAGAACCAGAACCAAATCACAGTTTTTTTGAAAAAGGAAACTATATAAGGGAACAGCATTATAATGAGCTACTGCAGTGCTGCATAGATGACCTGCCCTGAATATCCAGTTGTCCAAATGGAAGAAAACTTGTTTGTTTGGTACATGTTTGATGTTAATGTTTTTTGGGGGGTTTTTTCATAAAAATTACAACGGAAAACTGATCATTTCCACTAATCATATTGCATATCACAATTTCAGTCAAAATTATCACAGTACTGTATGATTTTTACGAAATAGTGCAGCACTACTTTTGACACATAATTTCAGAGAAAGCTTCCTTTTTTAAGTGTTTATTTTTCCTCCTGTAGCACACTTCCAAAACTTTAGTTAACTGTTTATAATTTTACTGTATACGTTTGTCACACAATCAACTGAAGATAATTTGAATAAATATTTAAAAACCTTTTTTAGGGTACACTTTATGGCCCTGTCTCTGTTTTTTAAGTATTGCACCATAATTGAGTCTGTATTGTGTGAGTGTAAAGAGCCAAACATGGGTATGTTACCTAAAGGCAACACTGTACAATAGAGGGTTAAGAAAGCTGCTTTATTATTATAGTGTGAGTGAAAATGTTCTGAATTACTTCTAATGGATCACCGCTACTTTTACTTCACTACCTATAATTACTCTGCACGACTCTGTGTGTTGTGATTTAAGACTACTGGACTAAACTATATAAACAAAGCGCCTGGGCTCTCCCCTGCATGTGGGAACAGTGTGGTTTATGTTTACGCACGGTGGACTGATGCCTAGCAGCCACCTGCTATCACATCCAGGGGACAGGCTGTCTTAAGTGGCCACAAACTGTCACACAGGAGAGCTCTCCACTCAATTAATGTCAAACACGGCTGTCACTGCGGGCCGGTTTCCTTACCAGAAGAAAATCTTGGAGAGAAGATTAGCTGAAGCCGACGGATTATCCTTCGCCTCCTTCCGCACAAGTTCCATGCCCCCAAACAGTCAAAGCGACCTGAAGACTTTCTCTGCGGGCTGTGTGGCAGAGGGATATCGATAAAGACTCAGAGGAGGAAACAGTGAGAGGACAGCTGCTCTAAGCTCCAGTGTCTGTCAATATCACACCTACCGACATTCAGGACAAGATTACTACAGGAGAGACGCACGAGCAGCCGGTCTGGATGTCAGGTGAGCGGGGCGCTGCGTAACCCCGCCCCCCGCCTGAGGATTGGCTGACAGAAGTCTCCATCACTTCCCAAACTTATGCAGGCCATGAACTCCATCCTTTTGTTTTTTACCTAATCAATCATGATTTACATAAATTTTAATGTGTAGTATTTGTGGGAAACTCAGAGGTTGCATTAAAAATTTGAGATTAAGGTTTCCCTTGGATTATCATCTGAGAATGTTTTAGGAGAAAAATAAATTGCTTTGGATTTCCTTTTTGGTAATGTGAAGGAAAATCCTTTCATCTAACAATCTCCAAGTACTTTCCCATCACTTCTTGAATATTCCCTCATACAATGAGAGTCTTTAGCAAAATGTCACAGTCCCTTGAAAGTGACATAATTTGAGGAACATAAGACAATGGCTGAATTTGTGGTGTCTGAAGAGGAGATATCAAGATGCATTTTACTGGGACATGGAAAACCCAGTGTTTTTATACATTCTCCTGGAGGTGTAGTTTAAATGTTAGCTGGTCAAAGTGGAGGGGTGTGTGTGTGTGTGTGTGTGTGTGTGTGTATTTTAATGGCACCACGCTTTATGTTTTCAGGTCATCCCATTCTTGTGAACATGATATGTCAAGATCATATTCGAACTTGGTACAAATGCCCACTTGGACTCAAAGATGAGCTGATTCGATTTTGGCGGTCAAAGGTCAAAGGTCAAGGTCACTGTGACCTCTCTACACATATTTTTGGCCAGAACTTAAGAATCCACATGCTAATTATGACAAAATTTCACACAACTGTCGTAACAAGATAAAATGAGAAGTGATGCCGTTTTATATCCAAAAGGTCAAAGGTCAACTTCACTGTGACATCATAATGTTCAGCTCTCTGTTAGTCCTCTGTACTCCTCTGTAAAATAAAAAAAAAAGCCTCTAAGTGGAGACAGCATGTTTCTCACTGGAAATTATTAACTGGAATCACACATGTCAGTATAGCGATAACATTCACGTTAAATTCCTAGTCTTCACTACATATACACAGACAGCAGCTACAAGTGGTATATTTTTTGTGGCTGCTCTGTTTTATGTTAACGTTGACCAAGTGGCCTCTAGGGGTTTGGCATTTTTACTTTGAAATCACTGACAATACAATTACATCTATGTATCTTAAAGAAAACAGAGACTGTACCATACAAAAACACTATTCAAAACGTAACAAATCTCAACTGGTTGCATCTGGTACTTGTGGTGGCATCACAGTAGGTTCTTCACCATCTGTTGCCCAGCAGAGATCTGCACTCTTCAAGTTTCAATTAATTCCCTATAGAAATCAACTTGTTTCAAGAATGAGACAGAATGAGGGATCATTCCTTGAGAATCAATAAAAAGAATCACTCTACAAAACAGCAGTGTTTTTTTGTTTGTTTGTTTGTTTGTTTTTTACTTGTTGAAGCACCACATGGCTCTGATGGCTGATCTGACAGTCACTCTTTGGTGGGGCAGGTGAAAGTACAAAAAACAAAATCCAGGAAGTCTTGCTTGATATTAAGTTTTGCAG
>JAJHUR010002486.1:2318-12674 GCA_027495735.1 Lutjanus campechanus | reverse complement strand
AAATCGCCCGGCCACCCTGCAGCCCTCAGGAACCTGCAGTCACATAGAAGAGAGAGACAGTTACTACAAGACACACACAAGTCACACTCACACACACAGACACACAAACATGATGAGGCTATTTTTTTTGAGTGTTTTTGGGGGAGAGTGAGAGCTCTGTTTTCGTTGTAGCGCACCCGACGCCAACAGAAATGTAGTCATATCCAAATCACACAGAATGTTGCTTTAAAAGCTTTTGAAGCATTTCCCCTTTAAACACAGTTCACCTGTAGGAGCTGATAACAAACACATGGCAGCAACATTTTCCCGTCAGCTGCTCTCTGCGTTCAGCCGCTCTGGATGTTTAAGTGCTGTGATTCTGCGCCCACGTTTGTCTCTGTAGGTGTCGGCTGCAGTAATAAACCCTCCAGACGTGACTCTGTATTGAGACGTCACAGTGAAACTCCCGCGGCGGAGGATTAAACCATCACAGATACTGATGGGAACTCTAGTGCTCAGAGCCGTTTTTTAATCAGTGACTCAAACAACAACCAACAACAGTCAGTTTATGAGTGAAAGATAACATCAAACACATGATTTGTCAGTGAGAATTATAAGAATTATTCTTACAGCCTCCTTTAACTGAAGAGAAACGGTTTCCACACGGCGCTTTGTCACTTTCATAACTTTATCTTTATTTTTAAAGTTGAGGTTTAGATTTTAGAGTTGAAGGAAACGGCTGGTGACATTCTGGTCAAACAGGTTGCCAGATGATTACAGGTACAGGACACCCAAAGTTATATTCTGATACTGACCTTTATCTTATTTATGCTTTTTCTTATGAAATATTGGACAGTTTGACCTCTTAATGCAGCCCGAGAAAGAAAAAGACGAGGAATCAGGATCAGAATAAACTAAGATCAGATTTCTCCTGTCGTACTTTCACGTAATAAGTGCCTTAATCTGAATTAATTTTGTTTAAATATGGTGCCGCAACCAATTCAATGTATGTTTATGTAATATATGTAATATATTTACTGGAATCTGAAAATCTGGTTCCCAGCTGGGACCAAAAAATAGCAGATTTTCCATGGGAACCAAAGTGGGCGTGTCATATTCTGCAGGTCATTGTGCAGCGCCCTCTGTTGATGACATCCCTGATTAAGTTCCACTCAAGACTGGTGGAAACATGGGCTGGTTTGTTATAGATAGCACCAATGTTCCATGGATCTTAAGTGGAACTGGTTCAAGAACCAGAGCTAAATTGGTGGAAAAGGGCCTTTTATTCAGTCCATGGTAGGAACCAGTGGACTTGGGGACCGACCGCTCAGGGAACTATGAAAACTACACATTGTTGGTTTTGGTCTTTTCAAGGAATTTGTTGACAATGAGAGAAAATACAGAAAAACACCAGCTTTGTCCTTTAAATTATCGAGTTCTGCTGTGAAATGACACCAAATTAAAAAAACATTAAACTCCTGTAACAACGTCCAGTAAGAAAACCGTCTCTCTTCAGAGGCTGAAACCAGACACAACTCTGTAAGTGTAATTCCAGTTTTAGTGTGATGGCACAGGTCAAACAGAAAAACAAATGTGCAGGTACACACACGCACAGACACACACACACACACACTGCAATCAGACAGAAATAAAAACATCAGCACATGAATCCAAAGAGCTTAAAATCAGTTTAAAACGTCTCCAGCTTAAAAAAGAAATAATTAAAGGAACAAATAAAAAATAAATTGTTTCTAATATATTACATAAAACAATCTGAAACACTTTGATCGATAAAGAAGTGGTGTAGCCGTGACGTTGGGCTCAAAACAGCAGTGGAGACATCGTTCACACACACACACAGAAACGCCTCATATACATTATATCAAATAGGTTTGTCCTATTTGTCTTTGTGCTCAGACACTCACCTCTGAAACATCAGTCCCACAGATATGAGAGGAGGACGAGGACAAATGATTACACAGTTAGAGGAATGAACAGGAGGAGGATGGAGAGACGGGATGGGAATCAGAAAAGGGAAAAACGGATCAATGTCCATGCAGGTGTTCAGATGTCTGTCTTTGTTTTTGTTTTTTTCCTTTTGTAGTTATGTTGAGGGACAGAAAGCAGAGGATGACAGACGAGGGGATGAGAGGACAGAGGACAGTGAAGCTTCAGATGTAGGTGACAGCACCTTTGCTGTTTTTCTCCAGGGTGATTTCTACGTAGGAGGTGGGGACGTAGCCTTCCTCTCCGCTCTGCTTCCTCGCCCTCGTCCAGCCGTCGCCTTTATCCTCCTCGATGATGTACAACACCTGCGACGGAAAACATACGTTTCTTTTTAATGATCGCAACGAGCTTCTGGATGATTGATCAGTGATAAGAACAGAGAAATACAACTCCGATTCAAAATAATCTGATGATGATTTGCAAAAACTTTTTGAACTATAGTCATCTGAATACAGGACAAAGACAAGACAACTTTACTGTGTTTTGTAAATATAAACTCATTCTGAATTTGATATAAAAGAGGGGGGAAATTTTAACTTTCTGCTGCTCTCTACTCCTTAACAAAGCATTACATTGTTTACTAACTAGCTAAGAAGTTAGTAAGTAAATAAGAAATGAGCATTACCTCGTCTTCTGCCATCACCAGCGTCCCCTCGTTCTGACCTGAGAGTCAAAGAAATCACAGTGAAGTTAAACAGTTTTAGTCTGAAACTTCTTCCTCAAACTACTGTTTTTATAAACTTCCTCTCGCAGTAACCTGCAGGTTTTATAGCCTGGTTGGATCTGGATTACAGCTGTCTAGTTTTTCCTCGGTCAGCTGTCATAAATGTGTCCCTTTTGCTTGTCCTCACCATCGAAGGAGTAGAGCGCTTTGCAGTGTCCGATGACGGGCAGCGGGTCGTCGTCGTCGAACTCGTCATCAAACTCGTGCGGGTCGGGGTTTGGGTTTCCGGGCTGCGGAGGGCCGGAGCGGTGGTGAGGTGTGTGATGCTCCTGACTGGTGTCGTCGGTGTAACTGCCCTCAGGACTGAAAGGAAACAGGAAGCAGGAAGCAGTTTTGTGTTTACATGATTCAAATAAATCATATATATACAAACAATACAATACATACACCTGTTCCCTGTTTATATATGACAGCAAAGAGCCAATGGACAGAAATTATTCCTGTGAATAAAACTCAATTAAATCCTGACGTGGGCATTAGGACCGGATCAACGCTGCCTCCAGCTTCAAATATTTAAAGATATATCTGTATATTTAAATATTTCCTGTTAATATCCTCCCTCTCTCTGTGTATATTTTGTATATGTTTGTGTAAGTGTTTACCTCTCTCTGCCTTGAGGAGTGTGATGGTGGTTGTCAGCGCTGTGTCTTCTGTCTCCTCTGGAGCTCTGCTTTCCCTCCACCTCAGATAACCAAGTCTGTCAGCAGACAGAAACAGAGAGGACACTTCAGTTCATATCACACTATCACAGTATATTCAGATTGACACAAGTATCATTTGACCAGGAGGTGGGGCCAGAAGCTGAATAAATCAATAGTTGAGATAATTGTCACCAGGAGGAGAAAAGCTGAAACTATTTCGACTCTGACCCTGTTTCTCATCCCTCACCCTCCAGCTCATTCTGGGGTTTTCAGCTCTGTTTAAATCAGAGTCTTCGGCCTTTCGTACCTCGTTTTTGTGGATTTCTGAGCGCAGCTTCTCCATGTTACAGATGGTCTCTGATATTTTGGGCTGTAGGCTGCTGGGGTCTCCCATCTGTGGATTCTTCTCATACACATCCTTCATCTTGTTCAGGGCGTCTCTGAAAGACACAAACAAACGTGTACAGGACGGCTGATGGGACGGATTCATGATAATAAACAGCTGCAGCTTCTCCACTGACATTCTTCTGCTGCAGTTTTGATCTTAAACTGTTTTTTCAATATTTTTTTGCTTCTTTCATGCTTGCAGCCCATCAAATACTGATCAAATAAATGACCCCAGACAGTTTGTAGTCTAGGATCTACCTCTGGTCCATCTCTTTCTGGAGCTCTTTGTTGAGTTCGTCGATCCTCTGCTGCAGCCTCTTCCTCCTCTGCTCGGGGGGTAAGTGGCTGAAATCCTCCAGAGACGGGGCCTGGTGGTGAAAACACAACAAACAAACGCATACTTTACAACATTTTACAAACCAACTCAGAACTAAGTGAAGTCAGTGATTCGGAAGAGTGAAGCCGGGAAAATAGGACAGATTCTCTGAGGCGAGGAGAGATCTGTCACACCACCGAGTCCAGCACTTTGTTAAGTCCAGCAGCCTCCACTTGTTAACACACTTGGAAAATAAGCAGCTTGGATCAAACTTAGAAGAAGAAATAGTTAATAAAAAGCCTGATAATCATGTCGTTAAAACTGACTGATGCACCTTTAAGACATGTTGAGGCTGGAAATTAATTTGTGATCTTGGAAACAGCAGCTGGAGTGAGATTGTTTTGTCAGTTCCAAGATATATAGAAAAAATCAACTGAGGAAAATAATTAGTATTCACTTATTCAGATAACTGTTTGCCAGGTTGGTATTTTATTAAAATTTACAGTAATCAAAAGCTTTGTTTTTTTCCTCCTTGTTTTCTAGAAATAATAATATAATAATAATAATGAAGATAATAAATATTTGCTCCTGAAGTGTCCCGATTTTCCTTCTGGGACAGTGTCAATACTCACAAGATACAGAGTTTGAGCAGCTGATATAAAAAAGGAATAAGATGGACTGAAACTGGGAAACTATTGATTATAGTTTTAGTGAAAACATGAAACCCAATTCTAAAAAATGTTGGGACGTTGTGTAAAACAAAAATAAAAACAGAACGCAATGATTTGCAAAAATCTCTCAACCTATATTCACTTGAATACAGAATAAAAAACAAGATATTTAAGATATTTAATGTTCAAACTGATTAACTCGATTGGTTTTAGAAATATGCACAGACATCAAATATATTTACATAAAACAATAAAGTTTTTCAGTCTGATCATTAAATGTTTTCTTCTTTGTACTGTTTTCACTTGAACAAAGGTTGAAAAGTTTGTGCAAATCATTGCATTTTGTTTTATTCACATTTTCATTGTGGCTGTATTCTATAGATCAGAAGGTGGGAGATCTATTTTAACTAGAAGCTAACTTTAATGTCTCTACTGGGTTTATATATTGGACACTATGGGATGTCCTACAAGGTGATGATACGTGTGAGAGGACCTACACTGGTGGGTTTTCTTATAACTACTCTACACACACACACTCACACACACACTTACCATCTTGACTGACCACTGACGCGTTAACCGTAAAAAGAGACAAACAACATGAGATGCTGGTTAGTTGTCAGTGTTTCAAACAGCCACCAACAGGCCAGTCGGTCAGCGTGAAAACCAGTCAGATCGAGTTTATCCACAAGTTCAATAGTTCACGTTTACTAAATAACAGCTGCTCGTGTTATTTAAGGGACATGAACTATTATTGATAGTTGAATATTTATCTTTATCCTGCTGCTGAGCGATGATTCACATCTGATTTTATTTGGCACACATTAATGTGACACAAAACATTAATTTTTATGGCTTTACTTCGCAAAAGTGACCTGCTCACTGCACATTATCCTGCTTGTTACATGGTTATTTACAAAAAAAATCAACAATTTAAGACAAAATATTTATTTTAAAATGATTTCAGAGATTTAACAATGATTTTATGGCTCCTCCAGAGTCGATGATCAGAACTGTGTCTATAACAACTGAGGAAAAAACATTTGGGGGTGAATGAGTTGTAGAGATTAAAAATCCATTCTTGAATATTCTCATTAAACAATCATTTTAATATTTGCTGATATTAAAAGTGCCCTGTGGAGCTTTTCACCTTCAGAGCAGTGTTTTAACAAGTGTAAAAAGTTTACTGTCAGTTTGATACTGTTCCACTTTTCTACAGTTGGTGGCGGCGACGCACAAACAAACGTAACAATGCACCTCTAAAGGCTGTGAGAGGAAGACTGTGAGTAAACAAATATGTAAGTAAACAATCCAGGATTTAAAATTCAGGCTGCTGCAACTAAATATTACTTTCACTATCAATTAATCTGCTGATTATGTTCTAGATTAATGACTGATTTGTCTTTACAGGGTCAAAAAGTGGTGAAAAATGCCTGTTACAGTTTAACAACAATCTATTGACGTTTATTTAAAAATGCTAATAATTTTGACTGACAGTCGAAACCCCAAAGATTCAGTTTACTGTCATAAACAATAAAGAAACTTTACATTCGGGAAGCTGAAATCAGGGGTTTTGTCAAGAATTTTCTGTTGCTCAAATGATCAATTAATTGATGGAGCTCTATCAAAAACATGCCAATATTTAATGAATTTAATATGATAATTAAGCCTCAATTACAATTTAGTGAGAATTTAGACATGAAAACTCCACAGGACACTTTTAACAGACTTCATCACATCGACTCTGCTTCTCTGAAATACGTCTCTAAATAACTGAGCGGCTGAAAAATTAAAAAAGGGCCAAAAAAGGTATTCATGACAACAACTATACAGGGGGTGAATTTTTATATATCGCACCTGTTTAAATTATGCTTTGGTTTAAAGTTATGCGTAATGTAGACCAGTGTTTCCCTACTTATTTTAAAAATGACAAACCACAGTGACCCAATAACAGCAAGCCTTATTAATAAATGTTGGGAAGATTTAACTTGTGCATAAATGAATGTTCCTGATTTATATTATCATGTTAAATACTGTGTAAATCAGCTGAGTCATCTCATTGTTCTTATTTCCTTGCAACACAGGACATTTTAGCTTCTTCATAAATGAGACAAAATAAGTATATTTAGGTGAAATTAACAGGTTCACAGTTATTCCTCTCATATTTAAAATAATATATAAATTTTAACTGCTTTATTAAAGGTTTACTACAGATTTAAATCTTAAATTTGCAGAATTTCTACCATAGTCTTATTTATTTGGGGACCCAAATAAAATCTATCTACTATTTATTTTACCTTCTATGTAAATAACTTAATGTAACACCTGGTCAGGTGATCCACCTGTTCCTCTGAGTGCTACTTGCAAGATTAAACCAGACTGAAAAGCAGCCAATCACAGATGGTCCTGACAGAACTGACGATCAAAGCGTTGGCACTGAGGCCGGGTGTTATTTGTTATTTGTGTTACACTGTCTGAAAGCAGACGGCTCTGCTTCAGAGACACTCCAACACACACAACACACACAGATCACTGCAAACCCGGGACAGACCAACATCAGAGCAACACACCTGATGTTGGTAACACATTCCCCCACACAACACTGCAACCAGAACGCCAAAAAACCCTCAAAGTCCCTCACACACACGTACACACACCATCGATCACCGAGGATCCTCCAGCTTGTGATTGGAGCACAAACCTGTCTCATCGATGAAAGAAGAGGAAAGAAAATCACACAAAAACAAAAGAAAGAGAAACAAACCAAGAAAGACAAACAAAGGAAAAAGAATAAATGACAGAAACAATAAAACAGGGCGTCTGCAGGTTTCATCAAGTTACAACTGGAATTAAAATACCATATTCAGGCCCAGTTCTGTGAGGGTGCAAAAGCATGTACTGCGTGGTTATTATCTAAACTAACGTCTAACTACGATGTTTAATTAGAAGAATGCTAATGTCGTCATCTAAAAAGGTGCCTTCATCAGTTACTGAGAGCCACCGTGTAACGTCATCAGTCACTGTCAGCAGGCAGAAGCAGACACGGTGTCTAAAAGGAAACCTCAGACCCAGGAAAGACTTTGCGAGACTGATCATTTAACCAAAAACATGAAAAAATCTTGAGAGTTTCACAAATCTCGGGTTCCTTTCTAGACACGACTGGCAGACACAGAGAGATCTGCTGCTGCTGCAGTGACGCTGGCGCAGACAGACGACAGACACAAACGAAGCGGTCACCAGATTTAGATTTGTCTATATGGTCACGTAGTTTAGTAATTAATGTCACACAATACAATTTGTGCTAGGCCTGCAACTAACGATCTATTGATTATTTGATCGATTAATCCATTAGTTGTTTGCTCCATAAAATGTCAGAAAAGGAAACATGTTAAGTTGAAACACTCGCTTCACTTGATGTGAACGCTACAGCCGCGGTGCACCCCTTCGAAGTTTCCATTCTAGACCAGAATAACTGTTTTGTTTGTCCGTTTCACGTTAATCAGAGTTCAAAATAATGCCGAATTTTTGCAGAATGAGTTAGTGTCCGTTTATGAGTTGTAAGAAATCCTAAATAATCTTGTAGAAGGCACAGATGTTTATAACTGGTAAACTGAGAAAAATTTGAATGGAGTTTGGTGGACAGTGAGACGGACACTCCACTAATCATCCAGAGTGAATATTTTCAGAGCAGTGGGTTTTTGTTTAAATCATTTGATTCTGTAACCGGGCCTGAGTTTATTTAAAATCATTCCACTGTTTCTCCAGGAACTGCAGACACCCTGTAGAAGAAATTTAAAAACCAAAATCACATCAACCTGTCTTCATCAAACACTCTACTGCCAGTCTCACCCCTCTTCTCAGGCCCCTCAAATTCTGAGGGATTCTGGGTACTGTAGTCTTTATCTCAGACAGATAGTGGCTCACTAGGTCAGAGCTGAACCGGGGTGGAGGAAAAATGTGGGAGGAGGACCGGGGACGGGAGGAGGAGGAGGAGGAAGGTGGAGGAGGAGGGGAGGACTGGTGGGGGAGCAGGGGGTGGAGGAGAGAAAGCCAACAGTCAGAGGGTGAAACACTGAGTTTTTTAGCTTTGGGGGGACTTCTTTGGAACAGAAAAATAAACAGAATTCATCATTAAAACATTCAGGGTCACATGAGCAGTATCAACAAGATTCTCACAGTCATAAAAGAGTCATAAGCATGACTCTAGCATGACTTTTCCTCATTAAGTCAGGGCACTTTGATGACTTTAAATCTGACTCATTCAAGCTTTTTTAATGTTGAGAGCTGGAGAGCAAGAGGCTGTGAGGTGATGTTGGTGTAGCAGCCACTTGGACTGGGATGATACATTAATCTCCTGATACTTTGATATGTATTGCGAGTCCATATTACAATTTATTGCGATTTTTGTTTGCTTTTTTTTAACACTAGACCATGGAGACAAGTTGAATCATACTGCATATCATGATTCATATTTCGCACATCACATATCGATCGGTCTTTGAATTTTATTTCAGCAGTATCATTTCTATACCGCATATAAAATTACTAAATAAAATCATTTCTGAAGTGAAGTTTAGCTTTTCCTGCTCATTAAGCTAGTGCCATAAAAAAATAAAATAAAATGTTTGATCAAAATTGATACAAACAAAAGGCCTTTATGTTTCTCTTTCACATATATAACTGAACTTTGACCCTTTGAGGTTCCTGTAGCTGCTCAGTGTGGAGTGTTGAAGCCAGAGTAATACAGTTAGCAACATCAGAGGAAATACATGCATTAAACCACGACTACACATGTTTAATGTAAAGAATGTGAAGTAAAATGGATTTGTTTGTGAAAATATAACCGTGATCGCAATGCTAATTTCCATTATATATTTAAAAAAAAATCAATTCAGGAATTCTAAAGTTTCTGTAAGCATAACAATTATGTTGCTACTAGTATTTCAAGATGCACATTTATTTTAGTAAAACAACCGATAATAATAAAGAAATATTTTGTTGAAAATGTGTATCACATATGACAAAAGATAATTTATTTATGAATCCCTCAGTTATTATTCTATTAAATTTCATAATTTAATCTGTATTATTCCCACCACTATCATAAAGACACGTTAAAGCAGATACAATTAGAATGGAAATTTATTTATATATTTATTTATGTTTTTTGTTTGTTTTTTCCATATGCAATCTCCTCTCATTATACTGTGTTATACTGACCAGAAAATGCGAAATAAAAAGGCTCCTGTTTGGAAAAGAAAGAAGCAAATCTATTAAAATGTGCCAAATTTTCCAAAAGCAAAGAACAATACTTGTTCTTGTTTCTACAACAAATAGCCAATGTATCAAATATGATACAGACAAAATATTATATATGTAACTGGGTTTTTTTGTCAAAAGGTCCAATAAACACTTCAATTAAAAAAAAATTGAATTTTCAGGCCATTATTTTATGTGTCAGGCTTTACAGGGTTAAAGCTACAAGGAACCTTCATATTTTGTTGATTTTGGAGCCTCCTGTGGACAGAAGTGGTACTGCTTCCATTGTAATTACCACAAAATATAAAATATGAATAAAATCTCTTCCTAACTTATGTAGGTGACATAGAATCATCAGTAACAAACTGAAAC
>JAJHUR010002484.1:3160-14476 GCA_027495735.1 Lutjanus campechanus | reverse complement strand
TTTTTTGTGAAACACAATGGTGTATGGAAGGGGGTTGTCTATAATTGATACCTGGATTGTATGGCATAGAAAAAGAAAAGTGATTGGTTCTTGAATAATTAGGTCCAGCCCCCAGCTGTGTGCTTTCTCTGCCCTTGTATATATCACCAAACTGAACCTGCACAGTATCACAAACGCTCTGTTGAAGGCTTTGTGCCGAAACGCGTAAGCGTTTGCTTTCTGTGATGTGAGCTAAATAAACAACTGAAATGTGAGTATTTTGTCCTCCCTGACTTGAAGACTTGAGATGTGCTACCCTTTCAACTTTTTTTGAAGTAGAAAACTTTCTTTGTACTTTCTTTAGGCACCTATTCACATGATACTAAGCACCTCTGTTCTAGTTATTGCTCAGAAACACCCTAACTGTCAATACACCTCAGAAAGTCAAACATGGGCCTCTAGTTTGTGGTTGTGAAGTTTCATGACACTGTGATTATCCTAGAGGTCACTATAGGTCACTTTATGTAATGAGGCTAAGTTTAAAAAATGGTGTCTTAGCCTTCCAGTCAAACCAAATATATGCAATTCCAGTAGTGTTTATGGACCCCAGTATCCAGTATCCATCCCCAGCTGATGTTTTAATGTTTCCATCTGACACGTTTTAAAACAAGAACACTGAAAGTGTAAATGTAGCTAAAGTTACCTGACAGCTGCGCGCATGGTATAACAGTAATACTAAAAGTCTGAGGCTAAAGCTAGCTTACATCTCAGCAAACATTGGTTGGATATGGTGAAATACGGCAAGTATGTCTACATGATAGATGACAGAAACACACACATTAATGTGGGGAAAGGAAGCACAGGGACTTGTAGACAGCTAACAGAGTGAGATGCATGGTCGTCGACCCACTTTGATTCTGCATCAGACCACATCCTCCTTCTCAAACCCCCACAGAACAAATGCAGATGAAGTGGTATCTAACCAGTTTGTCTGGAGGTAAAGTTACTGCAGCTATAGTAAGCTAGTGTTAGTTAGCCGGACCTACTAATGTTTGCAGCTTATGTTAGAGCGGATGAAGACAGAGTTTAATCCATTCCCAACGTGTTTCATGTTTTTGAGAGACTACAGGGAAAAAAATGTCACCATCCAGATGCATGAAAAGACAAGAATCCCTCTCCTCAGAGCACCCTGCACACCATGTCAACATATAGAGACACTGAAGGCTTGCCAGCTCTAGTTACAGTTGCTAAGCAATGATTGGACAGTTGCTGTTTGGAGGTGGGGCTTAGTGAAGGGTCGATTAGGACAGAACACCAAAGTATTGGACAAATTAATCTTTCTGTCAGTTGCTGTTTGTAAAAGCACCAGAAAGACAGTTGATTGTTCAGTGTCATTCCCAGTACATCAAATACTGACTTAGTTTTGTAAAACATCCTGAGGACAGCAAAAATAATGAGAAAAGAAGGCACAGTACAGGCTGAGGGCCAGGTCTCAGCAGATGCAGGCAGCATGCCATCCCCAGAGCCACACCTGTGCTAGAGTTGCCAAAAAACAAGCAGTTTGTGCAGATGCAGCCTGTACCTTAAACACCTGATCCTTCAACACATAAGTAGAGAGAGGAAGCTGGAAACCAACCAACTCAAATAGTTTTTCTTCAAAGACATGGAATTAAACTATTTCAGAGGTATTACATCACTAACATGCTGAATTGCTAAAGTAAAAAAAAACATGGAATAAACAACAACAAAGGTTTAGTCAGCAATGTTTACTTCAACGTCAGCACACTGAAATTCTCAGAAATAGCAGTCTTTTTCATTTCTTTCCCAAAGAAATTGATTATAGCCTTGAAAAAAGGTTCAACAGATTAAGGCAACACTGCACATTAGGATGTGCAACAAGAACCCTGATAAAAATTTAATGATCTTGGCTAAGACCAAAGCTATCTTGTCTTTTTTCACATGCTGCTGGGTAACTATGGACAGCTCTTGATGCATAAAAGGATGTGTATGAAAGATAGAAAGTGTAACATTATTTTATAGGACTTGGCTGGTGACATTGAGTGGCAGCCTTGCCTGCACAGACAAAGACATCCCTACTGCTGCTACAACTCAGACATGAAGCCAGATACAGTGAAACCTGAGGAGCCTTCAGCAAAGAAGACAAACAAAAAGACATCAGAGGAATCCATCCGCCTCTGGAAACACAGCTAATAACATTTCCTTCTGTGCCCACTGTGTCAGGCTTCACCAGCAGCACGTATTCATTATTCAGAAGGTGTTCCTCTCCATCTATACCACCGGTCTGCCCTTCCCAGGCATCCCCACCATAGATTTATAATTTATCACCCATGTCTATAAATCTTTAACTGTTTTCAGAACACCCGTTGGGGATGTATAATTCAATGTTCTCAGCACCAAAAGCAAGCTTTTTCCATGAAAGTAAAATTATAGAAAATCCTCTGAAAAAAGGCAGGGACAATCCTCCTCATGATATTATGTAACACAAAACTATCCTGCAGATCTAGACCAGTTTAAATTATTGTCTGGGTGTTGGACAGATGCAGAGAAGGTAGATTGATTCTTTTATTCCAACCCCCTGTCTGTCTGTCTGTCTGTCTGTCTGTCTGAGCTGTAATACCCGGGCAGAGCTGCAACACACTGACCTTCACCAGAATACAGAGTTGAACTAAACTCTCAAATCTCTTAAACTAAAACTGTCTGTGGTCCTACAATGACATTTACAAGCAGAAATACAAAAATGCAAATAGAACTCAAGGTCAGGATGTGGGATAATTGTACTGTATGACAGAGCATGCATACAAAATGATACATTAGTATAGAAGATTTCAACAGTTGGCTTTGCATTAACAATAATATTAAAGGGATGATTTGGACTATTTGAAGTAGTGTTGTATGAGGTACTTATCCGTGGTTAGTGCATTATCTGCAGCAGATCGGGATCAACACACCCCCAGTTTGGAGAAGTAGAGAGGGGCACCAGCTCGGAAGCTGAGCAATGAACTGCTGTGTAGTGGACAGGGTCAGCAACAAGGTATTTTAGCCACTTAAAAAGGGTCCACCAGAAAAAAACAATCTGTATCAGTTTAGATGTATACTACATTTAGAATATATGCAGAATCAGAAAGCCTTTTCCCTTCTGGGAAACTGCTGTTATATAAGTCAAATATCGCTCTCTCTCCAAACCAATCAAACTCCAGGGGTGAAATAAGCCATTTTGTCATCTTACCTGACATACCACTGCCTCAGTATGATAGACAGAATCAGACAGACAGAGACAGCTGAGACAGCAACCCCCATGTTCTGCAAGGTAAAATTACTGTTTTTTCAAATGGAGTTTGGTGGTTTGGAGAGAGCAACGTTTGGCTTATATAAAGGCAGTTTCTTGCCAAAAAAAAAAAGGCTGTCAGACGGCAAAGTAAATTAGTATAAAATATTCTGAATATCATGTATGCTTGAAGTGAAGTAGCTAAAGTACAATTTGCTGCTAACCCTGACCCTTATATTGCTTAGCTTCCGTGCTGGCACAAACCGACAACAAATAATCCAAACTATCCCTTTAAATATGTAAAAGCAGGCCAATGAATCACCCCAGTAGTATCATTTAAGTGGGTAAGTGTTGTGCTGACAGTTCCAGAACATCTAATGTAATCAATAGACCACAAATAATAATTTGTTGCCCTATTAAAGCAAGACTACAAACTGTCTGCCTGCTGACTCAGGAGTCTATAGAAACTTTGTAGACTTGGGTTCATAAAGATACCTGTCCCCAGTAACAATGTGGCAAACCAAAACCTTGGTACTGTGCCTCTTTAGTGAAATGTAAAGCCCATAAAAGAGGCAGTTCATAGACTGAATTATTAGTTTGCAAAAGTTTATTGGCAGGCTGTACCACTGAGAGGCAGTTAAAGGTAATTTATGAGCCATTCGTCCAAGCTGTTTGTGGGATAATGAAGCCATCTGACTGTAACAAGTCTTGCCACATTTTTAGTTAATGTCCATTTGTCCCTGTTTGTTAATGAGAAAGTCTATGTTAGACAGTAATAGAGCAGATGATCTAGTTTTGTTAGGTTGCATGCCAAACTGTGATGCCCAATATCTTGAAACAGGAACTTCAGAGTTCAGAACTCACAATTTGTTCAATGTAATCTCTTGTCTCCTGATTGGAATAATAGAAATTGTATTGGTGTTGGATCTGAATGATTTTATTAGCACTTCTTAGCAATTTGATGACCATTAAGCAGCGTCATGTCTGGGCTTCATCCAGCACCTTGATTTTCCTTTAGTTTGTGACACATTCCGACACATTGATCAGCAGAAGATTCATGTTAGCTGTCTGTGAGGCAGCAGGACAGATGTGAGCATAGGGAGGCTCATCACATATGAAAAGACTTGCTGGGCACCCCACCGTGTTGACTTGCCCCATGCAAGTCTCACTTGTCTGAGCTTGTAACGTGATCGCTGCATGAGTTTATCATGTGCCAATTAATACTGACTGACTTTATTTTTTATTTTTATAAAAATGGGGGCACTTCACAGTGTGTAATGCTTTCCATTTTTAAATTCACACACCTTAAAGGTTGCAATGCTGCACAACAATAGGAATTATTTGGATAATCCTGCGTTTCTGAATGCAGAAAAAAGGCTCTGTGTGAGCAGACTATACCATTGTATCACTGTTTAAAGATACATTTCACCAAACACACGACTCCACTACTAAAGACTTTACAAAACCAAGAACACAATGGGATAAGTGTGAGGAATGAACTAAACAGTGTGTTTGTCTGCTCTAATGTAAGCTGCAAATGTTAACATGTCCTAGCTTACTGGCTGTCTGTGATAACACCAATGTAGCATTAGCCTACTTCCAAAGCCAAGCAGCATATAGTTAACTTTGTGTTAGTCGTTAACATCTGTGTAGTATTCAGTCAATATGTAAAGGCCAGTTGTAACATTAGGTCAGCGTAACATTAGTGGCTCTGTCCTGATTTGGGGAAGTTTACATTCCAGCAGTCCCAGACAAACTCATTAACTTTTGATAGCTGTTAGTTGGTAGTTCATTCATACTCAGAGCTTTTTCTCTTGTAAAGTTAAAAGTGAAGCCAGTTTAAAATGAACATCTGAACAATAACTGTGCGTTATAACTATCTCATTTTAAAAAATTACTCTTATCATGCTAATGCACATGTAGTACTAGGGCCAACTGCTCTCCCTTGCATCACAAAAACAATGTTGCTCTTTTATGTCATTCATTATCAGCTGGGGACAATGCTGACTATTTGCCTGGGACATGTAGCATTATCGAGTGTGTATAAGTCCCTGTTGGGGTTTTAATGTTAAATGAGTCAGTTGATAGATTTACAACTGACTCATGAGTTGAGTTGATCTCACACCATTATCACTGTAACCTGCACATGTAGCCTGCAAGAACAGACAGCTTGGAGTTAAGCAACATTTGAATCTATTTGTGAAGAAACTGACTGGCAAACTTAACACTCTGGGCTTGAGTACCACATTTTGCAACTGGGACATTGGAGTTCCTCACAAGCAGACTACAGATGGTTCAGATTGGCAGTCACACCTCCTCCACTCAAGTGCCCAACACTGGAGCCCCCCAGGGCTGTGTGCTCAGCCCACTCCTCCTTCGGCCATGACTGCAGTCTCCAACATGGAGAGAACTCTATTCTGAAGGTCACGGATGACACCACCATCAACAGCGGGATTTCAAACAATGATGAGAAGAAATTCATACTGTTCACACCATTCATACTGCGAGGAAAATAACAGAATGCTGCAAAGAGAACAACCTACTGTTGCTCTTCTGAGCAGATCCCAAAGGACACACTGAAAGACAATACCTACCCCAGCCACAGCCTGTTTACCCTGCTGCCATCTGGCAAGAGATACAGAAGTATCTGCTGCCATACCACCAAACCTAAGAACAGCTTCTACCCTCAAGGCGTCCACTATAAACAAATGACATGGAACTTACACTGATATTGTATATAGAGAGTAGATACTTTCTGGGTGTATACATGTATACATGTATAGGTATAGGTGTACATATATGTACTGTATATTAACTAAGGATGTTTTGTTTTTCCTCAGTGTTGCCAACCAAGTCCTGTTGTTCTGTGTGTGCAGCGACATCATTTGTTATTCTGTGCTGTAAAAAAATAACAAATGAACCTTGATACCTTGAAAATTTTTAACAGTTAATGAAACTTTGCCCTGTGTTATTTTTAGCATGTCTGAAAGCACTGACACTGAGGAATGCAGAGAAAATGTGTTACAAAGGTCTGTCCAGGTCAGCTCACGTGTGTTGCACACAAACCTCAGCCTGGGATTTGACATAACAAGGCACATGTCAAAGTTTTACCTCACATGCTTTTTAACCCTCTGTTGTCTTTACACTTGTCTTGCTTCATGCTCTCTCTGTAACTTATTGTCCATGTTTGACCCTTGCACCTTTTAACCCGGAACATGCTTTCTCTGACGCATGCCTGTCAGGCATGTTGGACCTTTTGCAGTGCGAGTGATACTACCACCAGCACCACATGTGACATGGGAAGAGTGCCAGGCCATTGCTATCAGGTTATAAAACCACACCAAGCCTTGAGAGCTGGCCTGCAGGAGGAGCACAATGGCTTCAATTTGATCACAACAGGTATGGTTGTTTTTACATATTATATCATGTGTGCAAAGTATGAATTGTAGGTATTGTAAATATGATTCACCTTGGCTTGTATTGAAAGCCTTTCGGGTCATGATCCAGATTTGGGTCCAGACCTCTTTCAGTCTCATCACATGAGGTGGGTAATCTCCGTAATCAAAATGCTTGGAAATCCTTTGTAAACAGGTTCTTCTATGAAGCACTATTATAATTATTATTATGCGTGTCATGTATTTTTCATTTCAACGGAAAAAGGAATTGAGCTAAATCCTATCATGCATGGTGAATCTAATCTGCTTACACTGACTGTGGTCCAAAGAGATGACAAACAGCTTACAATGGCAATTCTTTACTTTTTACCCTCTCCAGACAGGTATAAACAGTTTTCTGATCTGATTGCTCTGGCTTTTCATGTATATCTGGAAATTCTAATATCTGAATATCCACGTAAGCTAATGATCAATATTCTGTCATCACACATCCTCAAAGAATTAGATAATGTGTGTGATGAGAAATACATTGTTAAAGGTAATGCTTCATAATGAATGTATTTCCTGAATATGATGTTATATTTCCAACAAAATCAAACAAAAACAAGCAGTGGCTCTATTATGTGCAGTGTAATGATTCATCTGGATTGTACCTTACTCTAGTTGGATGAATTCCAATTGTGAGCAAACCATTAATTTGTAACTGCTTACCATATTTGTATTATTGTAGACTTAGATGACCTCTATTCGTATAAAGAAAACAAAGAATGACAACAGTTGTAATAGAGACCTTGACGCTGAATAGTAAATGTACTGATTATGTGGCCATATGGGCTATCTTGTTTCAGAGTTTGAGTGAGTCGAGATGCTTTTTCAGTTTTAAAATCAAAATCAAAATGTCGTTTTTGTCATCAGTTGGAGTAACTGATTTGCACATATCAGACTCCTGCTTCAACAAATGAAGCGCAACCATCACAAATTAATTTCTTTGTTTGCAAAATTTGGTGATTGCTGTGCAAACTGGGATAGAAAGTATACTAGAATATCTTAATTAAGTAAAAGTACTGTTTCTTTGAAGCAGCAGAAAAAAATAATTAATTGCTGATATACCACTATTCATGCTGATTTTGTCTGTAAAATAGTCTTTAAATATGAAGATTTTTTTATAATCTGAGTACAGCAGGGAGAGTAACACTTTGCACAGAAAATCAGTCAATTAAAGTAACTTCCTCGTACCATTTTGCATCTTAACAATGCAATATAATATGTTTGCTTTTGGCCCCTGGAGCACCACAAAGTGTTAGTTTTGGCCGTCAAGGGAAAAAGTTTGCACACCATTGCTTTAAAAAGTTTACTCAAGTGTAGAAGTAAGTTAATTTAGATGAGTAAATGTTACTTTGTTACATTACTTTTTAAAATGCACCTGCTGGTTTGGCTCCTTTCTTCTGTTCCATTTTCACATCATTTTTTTCACATTTTTCATGTCACTTTTGTTTTTATTATTGTACTGGATGGGACTTGTAAAATAGTGATGTGCGATACTTAAAATAGAAAATGATTAAATGTCACTCATTACTTAAACCAGTGTTTCCCAATCCTGGTCCTCAGGGACGCCTGCCCTGCATGTTTTAGATGTTTCCCTGCTTCAACACACCTGATTCAAACATTCAGGTTGTTATCAGGATTCTGCAGAGGCTTGATGTCGAGCTGATCATTCAAATCAGGTGTGTTGGAGCAGGGAAACTCCAAAAACATGCAGGGCAGGGGTCCCTGAGGACCAGGGTTGGGAAAGACTGACTTAAACCCATTAAACCCCAAAAAAACATGTGTGTGTTTTTCCTCTAGACGTTTGAGTGTAGCATAACCCAGTGCAGATCAGCATGGACTCTCCTGTGAAGGCTCAGAGGGCGAGGGCAGTTGTGACACCAGCCGTGGCCCCTGATGGTGGCTACGCCTGGTTCATTTTGGTTTCCTGCTTCCTGGTGTTCGGCCTGACCTTTGGGGTCATTAAGTCCTTTGGTGTATTCTATGTTGAGATACACCAATACTATGAAACCACAGCAACAGGAACATCTTGGATTACCTCCATCGCGGTGGCTACCATTCATATTGCAGGTAATTATCACGTCTTTTTGCTCTTTGAAACCACTGAGTTTATAAAAGAATATTCACTTTAGGACATCGGTACATTATTTATACCTTCAATTTCTACAACTGTTCTTTAATTTCATATTTGTATCTTTCAAAATCCCTCCACTCTTCTTGACCCTGACGTCAAACACACTCACTTCTTCAGGTTTTGACCACCAGGTGGCTCTCTCCTACATCTTAAAAGACTGTATAACTCAAGATAACATACATGTATCCTTTCTTGTTCTGAATGAATAGTACAAACTTGATTACACACAAACTAGTAGGAAAATACAATAGGTTTCCTATTTAATTTTAGACAAAATGAGTCTGTGGATAAATTAAATGATCTGCTGCAAATGTAGGGCTACCCAGGCAGAAAGAGGCAATGGGATTATTTTAATAATACTTAAAACTCTTAATGTCCTCCGTGGTGTAACTTAATGTTGGTTTTCATTGATATTATTACTCAAATAGGATTACATTTCAAGAGAACATCTTAATTTCTACATCCTAAAAATAAAATTAACTGATGTGAACTGCATGGTCATACATTATACAAATTACAGTATATGTCCTGAATAGGATTATGCATAAATGTCCTGTGTGTCCCTCTACAGCTCCTGTAGCATCTGCTCTGAGCGCTCGCTACAGCCATCGCTCTGTAGTGATAATAGGAGGACTGATATGCAGCTTAGGAGTCATATTTGGGGCTTTTGCTCGCAACCTGATTGAACTCTACTTAACGGTGGGGTTCTTAAACGGTGAGTGGTTTGAAGTTAACACACACACACAACGCAAACTTAAACACACACACACACACAAAATGTGTCATCCTCTGGTCTCCTTTGCTGCAGGTTTTGGCTATGCATTGACATGGACCCCCACAGTGACCATGGTGGGCTTGTACTTTAAGAAGAGGCGGCCGATGGCAAATGCCTTAGCCAGCGCTGGAGAGTGCATCCTTACCTTTGGCTTAACACCTTTTTTCCAGCTGTTGATTGACAGCTACTCCTGGAGGGGTGCTATGTTAATCCTGGGGGGTCTGCAGCTGAACCTCTGTGTGTGCGGGATGCTGCTGAGGCCCCTAAAAGCCACCAGAGACGTGACTTGTGAGGTCAAAGCAGAGGAAGAGGGCTTGTCCCTGGAATTACTACCAAAAGATGACTTGGAGCAGAACATACCAAGCTGCCTTGAAGCAGAGGAACTGAGAGTATCTGAGGGGTCTGAAGAGATACCTAATTCAACCATGAAAGGAGATGCAAACGACTGCACTAAGAAGGCTGAATTAAGGACCAAAATCCTTCGTTACGTAGATTACACCCTCATCACCAATGCTCGATTCATGGTTTACTCCATGTTTGGGGTGTTCGCTGCGCTGGGTTTCTTTGCTCCTGCTCTCTTCCTAGTTCCATATGCTCGTAGTAAGGGGATTGAGGAGTACCAGGCGGCTGCACTCATGTCCATCTCTGCAGCGACGGACCTGTTTGGAAGGGTGTTCTTTGGCTGGGTGGCAAACATGAGGCTGGTGCAGATGGTACGTTTAGTTTAATAGTTAACCAAAGAAACATCAAATTGAATGAGAGGACAGCCCATTATTTGAAAAACTCAGACTGTCCTAAGAATGTCCCATTGGACAGAAAGCCCATTATCTGCTCATTGCTCTGAAGGCCCATTGCTATGAATACACACGCTTCCTGCAGTTGTTAGGGTTTTGGGGTTGGGGTTAGTTTATTAGTGGAGGGACAGTAATGTTTTGGAGCAATGGTCATTTGGTTTTTGGGAAAACAGTTTAGCAAATTAGTTCTTGGTCCAGTGGAACATTTTCCAGGCTATTTCAGAATCCCTAGTAACACAAAGTCACTTGCAATGTAACTTTTGCAACATGTGACACTGTCACAACCTATCTAGTGAAATTTCAGTGTTCTCACCAGCATGTTATTTTAAACGTCGCTGGTATGTTGTCCCAACGTTTCCACCACTTTTGTTGTTGATGTGCCATTTCAGCAACGTTGCAGCAATGTCATCATAAAACTACAAGAAATGTTGAACAGACATTGTAAAAATACCATATACCATTTACATTGTAATGTTTCAATTGTGTAGCAGCGATCTGCTTTCCAACTCACTAATCTTGTTTTTTTTTTTTAATCCATAAACACTGGTGGCTTGGCAACTTCACAATGGCAACAAAACTCCACCCCTCTCACCATAGACTATGGTTCAAATTTTGTCTTAAGTAAGGTGCCATGGAACACAATGCAAGGGGAGGGACTTTGCCTCTCTATAGTCCATCACATGGTAGGCAGATTTTAGGCAAAGCCAGGCCAGCTGTTCCCCCTACTTCCACTCTTTATGCTAAGCTAAGCTAACCAACCGCTGTTTGTTGCTTTGATTTAGAATCTGATCTCATCTAACTCTGGACATGAAAGCAAAGAACAAATAAGCGTTCTTTGCAAAATGTCAAGATATTCCTGTAAAGAAGCAACATACTGCCTGCATGAAAAGTGTGACACACATTCCGTC
>JAJHUR010002478.1:0-11901 GCA_027495735.1 Lutjanus campechanus | reverse complement strand
TACTCTACTCTACTCTACTCTACTCTGCTCTGCTCTGCTGTACTCTACTGTACTCTACTCTACTGTACTGTACTGTACTGTACTCTGCTCTACTCTACTCTACTCTACTGTACTGTACTCTACTGTACTCTGCTCTACTGTACTGTACTCTACTCTACTGTACTCTACTCTACTCTACTCTACTGTACTGTACTCTACTGTACTCTACTGTACTCTACTCTACTGTACTCTACTCTACTCTACTGTACTCTACTCTACTCTACTCTGCTCTGCTCTGCTCTACTCTACTCTACTCTACTCTACTCTACTCTACTCTACTGTACTCTACTCTACTCTACTCTACTCTACTCTACTCTACTCTACTGTACTGTACTGTACTGTACTCTGCTCTACTCTACTCTACTCTGCTCTGCTCTGCTCTGCTCTGCTCTACTCTGCTCTACTGTACTGTACTCTACTGTACTGTACTCTACTCTACTCTACTCTACTCTACTGTACTCTACTCTACTGTACTCTACTGTACTCTACTGTACTCTACTGTACTGTACTGTACTATACTCTACTGTACTGTACTGTACTGTACTGTACTCTACTGTACTCTACTCTACTGTACTGTACTCTACTCTACTGTACTCTACTCTACTGTACTCTACTCTACTCTACTCTACTGTACTCTACTCTACTGTACTCTACTGTACTCTACTGTACTCTACTGTACTCTACTCTACTCTATTTAACATAAAAGACTCAAACAGTGTAAAGCCCTGCTTGCAGCCCCTGCAGGCTGTCATGTACTTTTAACACCAAAATGTAAAAATTTTGTACAAAATGAACAAACTGACAATTGTGTTGTTCTTCTGGGCCGTCCACTCCAAGAGTCCACACAACAACTATTACAACAGCATTGGTGAATCAATATCATTACAATCAGTTTCACAGCAATTTGATGAACAAAAGAAACACTGACAGCCAATCAAAATCCACCTGAATTTACAGGGTATAGCCACACAACAGTTATAATGCAACAGACTACAAATTACAAATAAAAAACTAATTTTAGCTGAGACCACAGCCGGTCCTGAGACCAGAGCCGGTCCTGAAGGGCCCCTCCTAACTGACTGGAGAGCCATGTAAACCATCCACCACAGACACAGCTGACAGCCCAGTGCTCCCACTACAGGCCTCCCTCTGTTAAACCACTTGGCTCCATCTGTAGGTCAAAGAATAAATAGATCTACAAAGAAACAGACTGAGGTACATGAATGAGGTGTTTACAACTTCGATGAGATCTTATCAAAGTTGTAAACACTGACACCTGCTTCGAAACGAGGAGGAGGCGGGGCCCTTACGTAACTCACAGGGCCCTGCACGACGTGTGCAGTGTGCGTACGGGGCCGAGCGGCTCTGCCTGAGACATACTGTCAAGTCTTAAAAAAATTAAATTGTGATTAAATTGTGAAAATGTAATGTATTATTTATTAACAAGATCATATATTATCAGCCTTAAAATATATATATTTTCATCTACATTTTTAATACAAATTATGAACATATTTTTGAATGTTGGCATAAAGTCACATGACCTGAGTAAGGGTCATTTAAGGGTTAAATCTGGAGGTCATCATGGTCATCATGGAGCATGAATGGACATGAACCATTAGCATTCATTCTCTCTGAACCATGAACTGGCCAATAATTGTCAAGATATCTTGGTCCAAGTCAAAGTATTGGACAGACCAATAAACACCCTGTATACATGTTCTGTATTTTCTTGTTATGAAGCTTTGTTGAAGCTGTGCCAAACTTTTATTGACCAAAATAATGAAACCCACAATGCCATTTTTATGTACTGGTGAATATTTAGTACTAATGTTATATCTACTGTTATTATTAATGCCTGAGTAATTATGGCTTTCTTTTCGTCTAGGAGCAGGTCTTGGATCAACCTAAAGAGAGTCAGACTCCATCTGACCAGACCAACTTCACCTGCCCGCTGCCCCCAGTCACCTGCTCCTCCAGCCCAGAGCAAAGTCCCACAATGCAACAGGAGCAGCAAAAAGCAGATATGGAGAGCAACAGCATGCTCCAAAGTCAGACCACTGACTCTGGAGAGGAAAATGGACTTGAAGATGAGATGACCTCAAATCAAGTCAAAGAAATCCCAGATGCAACCAGTCAAGTGGAAAAGCAAGAAAAAACAGATGGAGAGACACAGGGAAAGAAAGAAGAGAGAGGAGAGAAGAAAACAAATGAAGAAAGAGAGAGTGTCATCCCTGCCTCGACGTCAGAGCTTCATCCTTCCATCTCAGCAGAAGAAGGAAGTGAGAACAGCAGCACTTGTGACTTACCCAGAGAAGAGGTGAACACTGAAGCCACCACATCCTCTCCAAATCTAGATTTCCATCACCCACTCAAGAGACGTCAGCCACCCACAAGAGGTTCCCATCTCACGAAACGTGACAAGAAGATCATCGAAAAGATCAGAAGTTATTATGAGGCAGCAGCTGAGGCCGAAGAGGACGAGACAGAGGAGGAAGATGAACAAGGAGAAGGAGTGGCATCAAGAAGGAGGAACAGTTTCTCACAAATCCCATCTGGCTTGGTGAAGGAGTCAGTATCGCGCTTTGATGTAGGTGGACACCAGGGGGAGCCAGAGAGTGGACAATCCAAGTATGAAACAACTGAGGAGACTGATCGAGAGACAGATCCCTGCTCCTCAACTGCTGGTTCCCTATCTTCCCCTACTCCACTTCCAGCAGATTCAGAGAATAATGGACAGGCAGAAAAACCAATCAACTCCTTGGATTTTGATGCAGACAGCCCAATCAAGTCACCAGTCTCTACTCTCATGCAGGACAGGAACACCCCAAAAGAAGTGGGTCTGAATCTGCAGGCCAATCCAGACAAGCCTGATGGAAAAGAGGCTGAAATGCAGGAAGAAAATGAAAGGGTCTGCAGTGAATCATTGGACAAAGGACTGGAGGACAAGCAGGAGGGGGAGACAAATGATGTGACTGAACAGCAAGGAGAGGGTCCATCTATTACCAAACAGTACACGTGCAGAGAAGAAACAACCAAAACCAGTGCTGGAAACCAAGCTGTGGTTAATGGGCATGAACCTAACCAAGCAGGCCAGGCAGAACCAAATGGAAGCCACAAAGAACCATTTAGAGAATCTCGACAATTGACAGAACAATCTAAAAAAACTGAGACCAAAACTCAGTCCTCTTGGACTAGAACCAAACAAAGAGACCTAGCTAAGAACAACAAGAACTTTGACGGACTTCCAAGTCAGATAAAAGTGGGTCGATGGTCTCACCACTCCAGAATTGTCACTGCGAACCGGGCCTTGTTTGAGAGCATGGGATCAGATGTAGCAGGTATTGGATTATTTGAGGCCAGTCCTGTGGTGGACCCCTTGCTGATGGAAAACTCAGAGCGCATTCTGAGTAAGGTCCAAACCTTGGCCCAGATGTACAGTGCCAAAGCCAGCACCATGAAGGTCCCATTACATCAGAAACGGGCCAGCGGTGTACGGAACCCATCATGGGGCTCAGGTAGACTGTCTGGACACTCAACTCAGATCCAAACTATACAGGTTCAGTCTCAGACCACAGCTGAGTGCCGGCAGCAAGCACAACAACGAATGGAAAACAGTCAATCAGAGACCAAACATGGAACTCAAACTCACTCAGAGGCCAAAGTCATCACACAAACTAGGCAGCAATCGCAGATCCAAACTAAAAGTCAGACGTGGAGTCAGGCACAGACACATTACCAAGTTCAAAGCCAGTCCAAGACTTACAGCCAACACCAGACCCAAACCATGAGCCGGCAGGACCGAACCATCCAAGAGGAGAGGAGGTTAAAGAGAGCAGAGAGCCTGACATATGGTAGGTTGACTGTCTTCAGTAACTTGAGATTCAGTAATCTGGGCTCAAGATAATTGTCTCTAGACCAGGCCTGTAATTTTATTGCTTTAGGGGCAAGTCCACTTGGCCTTTGTTATTGTCAATTTTTTGACAGCACAACAGCCAGATGCCAGGGCAGCAAGGCCACAGAGTGAACAGTCCACTGGGATTTCTCACAGTGCTCCTGATGGCCAGTCTAACTATGGTTTCTTGTCTTATTTCTTTGCTAATTCCTCAAACTTTCTTAGCTCAGTTGAAGTTCACTGAGGCACAGCTTTGCGGCACTGAACCTCAAGATAAGTTTGATTAAGTTTCCTGTTTGGCCCGTGCTAGATTTATATCAAATTATCACTATAAATAGCTCAGTCTTGCAGCTGTTCATACCAGGCTGGAAATCCAAACCACCACTGGTTATGTGTCCAACATTTTGCTTGATATTGCTCCAAGAAGAATTGATAATCTCAACAAAAGACACTGGTGTCTAAAAACCATATTGACAGGAAAGAGGCAGAGGAGAATCAGCTGGGCAGTGTGGGCGGGACATCAAGGCCACTGTGGCCGCAGGGTAGATAATATTTTGATTTGCATAGGGCCAAACTGATGGGGCACATCGGCTGTGACCCATGTGAAATTCCTGCTCTGGACCAAAGTACTGGACCATCAGATGAGCCGTCATTGCCATCCTTGGAGCCATGCTGCTGCATGTCTAACAACTTATTTCTTTGTTTTCAATCATTATCCATTACTGACATATTTATTCTCTGTTGTTCTTTAGAATTCCAGGAGACAGTGACATCCCCCTGCGAGCCCCTGCTGTTTGGTCATGTGTTTGTTAAAGAGCAGCTGACCCCAGCCTGCCACCACCAGACAAATGGATTCACTCTCTCAAGACCCAGGGACTTCATCTCTGCCTTGACCAAAGACAGAGACTCTAATGTGGGCTGTAGATCAGGTGATACCACACTTGGGGACAGTCCATCCAATCAGGAACAGGTTAACAGCTGCAACTTGGAGTATACCTTCACTGACACGTCAGTGGCTTCTGCAGCGTCAAGGCATCCACTCAGAACACAACCTGAAGAACAAAGCCCCTTGATGTCAACAAGGACCTTGGACTGTCGAGTCACAGAGTTCAGGGACTACAGCTCTACTTCTTCTACAGGGAGAGACGAAGGTTTGAATCAAAATGAGGAGGTTTATTCAGATACTGAAGAGGCAGAGAAAACAAAAGGGTAAGTGGATAATATTTACAGAAACTGTGAATGATTTTGTTGTGAATGATAAAACAGCAGAATGAGCTCAAAGTAAAGAGGGGAATCAACACCTGGTATTAACATGTCTTTTGTGGTCTGAAGAGAACAGCTGTTAGTTCACACCTGGCATTAGAATGCATCACCACATGAGTCTCGCATGACCACTTGCGATCGATTCTCACTCCCGTGCTCTGTATGGAAATAAAGACATACATCTCTAGGACAATGTTTTTACATAAAGAAAGAAAAAAATAATGTATAACATTTGCCGAAATTGCAATAAGAATTAGTTGTAGACAGCGTTTCACAAAGTTTACAAAATTGTAAGGATTTATAGTTTGTCCTAATGAAAGACTGGTTATTGCTTATTGTATTAAAATGTTGCTGCTGTGATTACTCTACTACACTCCTATTAGCTGTTTTGCAACAACTCTCAAAAATGATTGTATTTTTTTAAGGGAGTTATATAACAGGACATTGTTGTGACTGCGTTCTCACATCTGCTGCTAATCTTGGAGGTTATTTTCACCACACCAAACTGAAACCAGACAGCTATTTTGTGTAGACTTACAGGACACAAGCTGAGTGGGCTCAAGACCCACTGAGGCCAGCCCAGGACACTCTGCTGTAGGAATCTATTACATGCAGCTCACACCACCTCTGAATGTGGTCTGAGATCTCAGTACATCTTGGCTGAGTTCATACGTGTACTCAGAGCTGTCCACTTGTGATTGTATCACCCAGGATACATGTTAATACCAGGTGTGAACAGGGCCTTTGATTTCTATTGGCAACTGCAAATAATGTAAATATGCACACAAACAATAGAACTTGGAATTCACTGTGACCATTATCCTACACAACCTACTACAATGACCTGTATTTAATAGTAGTTGAGTATTTGGAGAGCCGAATGATGAAATCAGTACAAAGTGGCTGAAAAACAATTATTTAGTAGTTGAGGTGGGATGAGCTGGTGGTAGCCACCATGGTTAAGTGTGATTGAATGATAGACCTGTTCTGATAATGAATCTTTATGTAATCTTTCTAACAAAACAGTATTTTTCCAACTCTTTACAAAGACAGAGACCTTAACTTGTTGTTGGGAAAATGAGGATTTGGCAGGTTTCCCATTCTCAGGGTTTTATGGAACCAGCAACTGGTGCCCATT
Organism: Lutjanus campechanus; assembly: GCA_027495735.1. Taxonomy (NCBI): domain Eukaryota; kingdom Metazoa; phylum Chordata; class Actinopteri; order Lutjaniformes; family Lutjanidae; genus Lutjanus; species Lutjanus campechanus. The sequence goes on along the minus strand of JAJHUR010002478.1, from coordinate 5,566 downwards.
TAGTCGAAAATATACTTCCCATGTGCACAAGTATGCAAGGGTCCACTAAGGTCCATGTAATGGAAATTTTGTCATCAGAGGGTGTATGTGTAGACAGCCACGAACCCCCCCATTTGTTGTTGTAACCACGCTTCTCTGTGAGGCCACTATGTTACTACAAGCTATGGACTACTGTCTTTGCATTTGTGGAAGGCATCCTGCTAGTGGACTCCACTTAGGACACTAGTAGTGTGTCCTAATTGCCACACTCCATTAGCAACCTAGATTCCACTTGGCAAGGCCAGATCACATTACAGACATGCCGCAGCAGCCAGAGCTGATCACTGCCATTCAACACAGTGATTGTGATTCCACCAGCAGCTCATCCCCGAAGCAGCTCTCCACTGTTCATGCACTGAGTCTATTTTTGACTGATTGAGCAGACATGAAATCAGACAGAAAAAAATGGATAGAATTTGGTCAATTTTCAAAATAAAAGACCCTGTGCAGACTCGTGATCATAAAAACAGACAAAAGAAATGATTCAACCTACTTATCCATGATAGAAGTACAAAGAGCAAGGAGAGAGGACCAAATCAGCAAAATCTGAGCGGGTATACATAATCAGGTAGACAAAACACTCCACTGCTGAAGTGTCTCTGAAATGCTGCAGGTGGGGGCATGTGGCATGTGTGGGACGGATCAAAACCATGGCGCAGACGTGCCATGCTTAGAAATAACCAGTTAGATACAGTTGCAGTGGTCTGCTGGGGCTGTGGAAGCACAGAGAGGGACAGGAAAAGACTGAACAAGCTGGTCAGGAGGGCCAGCTCTGTCCTGGACTGTCCCCTGGAGAGGTGGGTGAAAGGAGGATGTTAACCAAGCTGACATCTATCATGGACAAAACCTCTCACCCCCTGCATGAGACTGTAGGTGCACTGAGCAGCTCATTCAGCAGCAGACTGCTGCACCCACAGTGCAAGAGGGAGCTACTGCAGGTCCTTCATCCCACCAGCTGTCAGACTCTTAAACACCAACACCAGTACGACTTAATGTAGCACTGTTAGGTCTGCTGCATAACTCATCCACTTCCCCTTCTTCCCTTCCTCGTGCAATATTTTATGTTTACTCTGTTAAATCTTTTTGCTGTTAATATTCTGTGCAATCCAACATACCCCCTCTATACCCTCCTCTGTGCAATCTGCCTCTGCAAGGCAACACAGTTTACATTTTTATTATATTTAATGCTACCATGTGTGTATTTTACGACTGTATGTGCAATTATCCTGTGCAGCTATTAGTATACGCCTATGTATATACTCATATATCCACATATCCCTATTTTTTTTCCATATATGTACAAGTGAAAGGTGTATATATTGTAAACAGTCTTGGGTGTACAGCCCTGTACTTAGTACTTTACATTTTATATTCTTTAGATTTTATATTTTTAAATCTGATAGGTATATGCATATTTGCTATTTTTTATCTTAATTTTTATAAGTATTTTATTGTCACTTTCTATCTGTACTACTTGAGCTGCTGTGACAAGTGAATTTCCCCGGTGTGGGATCAATAAAGTTCATCTTATCTTATTTTATCTTATCTTGTGGGGATTTAAGAATCACTATAGTTATCATATATCACTATCCTTCATGTATATTTTCATTTTGTGTAATTGCTCAGTAGGAATCTTACTCATTACCTCTTTCAGTCTGGACTTGTATTGTAAAGACATTCTTTGTTTCTCTTCTTGGTTCTCTGCAGGTCACAGGCGAGGGATGGATGCCCGGTTTATTCGGTCAGCGAAGACTCAACATCTGTAAACATCATTACTCATCCAGCACACTCTGAGCCAAACCTCGCTGCTCACAGCATACCACAGTGGGAAATTTCCAAAGATGGAGATGAGCAGGACAAATATAAGCAGGATTTACCAGCTGCACAAGATATGCAAGAAAAACATGAACCAGAATACAGAATTTCCACAAACAAAGATCAATTTAGCAAAGCCGTGCAGAATGTTACTGCAGGGTCTGAATACTTGGTTTGCACAGGACCTGTCGTTAGAGAGGCATCCCCACGAGAGCTGGTACTGCCGGTAGCATCTACACAGAGCCAGACTCTCATGGGACTGGCTGGAGATCAGACCCATGAGGGAACACTTAACCTGGCGGAGGGAGGTGCCACAACCCCAGGGGCCTCTGGAGGGCCGAAGAAAGATGAGCCCCAAAGTGAGCAGAAGAAGTTAAATGAGACAAAGAATGATGTGAATTCATCACAAACCAGGACGATTCTACAAGGTTCAACGGTGATCTTTACAGAAGAGCCAGCTTATTACAAGTTCTCAGGAGAACTAAGTCAGCCTTCACACTTAACTTTTGACCCTGCACAGGTTACAGGTCAGACAGTGACAGAAACTCCAGAGGATCACAAAGCACGAGGACGTGTAACACCAAGCCCATGTTCATGGGCTCAGAACTCAGAACCAAATCTTACCCAAACACGCCCTCCATCGGTGCAGTCTGCAGACTTTCTACCCACATTCACCAGCCAGAGACCATCAGACCTGCCCACTACAATGGGTAAACGGGCTCTGTCTAACAGCAGGAATGTCAACATCACCTCTCCATATGAACATGAACATAGGTAAGTTAAAACACAATGCGTTTGAAAAAGTAACAAAGTTGTTAATAGCCATGACTTAACAGCTTTTTACTGTTTGGGTGTGGGGATGCTAGGTAGGTTAGCCATGCAGCTAGCTGTCCTATTATCTGTAAAGCTTGAAATAAAGCTGTTGGCAGTCCAAAACTCCCGTGCTCGCAGTGTAAACACCAACACCGCCTGGGTGCTCTCTTTCATGGCTAACCCACTTAACTAGCAAACAGCAGCTAGTTAGGAGTTACTTTAGAAACAAGTAAAGCTGAATGGTATATCTCTTTCCTTTTGAATCTTTTATTTCTTTTTTCTTCTGTCTTCTCTAGATTGACATTTTATTTTAGTTTTATTTTCCCTTTATTTATTTTTATTTTGTTCAATATTGATGAAAAAGGTCAACTACAGAGCAGATGTACATTATCTGTATCCTCATTTCCATTAATAAATAAATCATTATAAAAAAAAAAAAGAAACAAGTAAAGCTCATAGACTTGTAATAGAACTAGACAGGGCAGTTTAGCCTTGTTGCCAATTGTTCGCAGTGGCCACTCACTGGATTGCAGTGAAAAATTCCCCACCAGCCCAAAATCATTTCCCCCCACAGGCCACCATTATAAAAGAAACAATTGAAAAAATGTTGACAGGATACCTCGAACTGCAACCAAGGTCAGTTTTCATTCTTTCTATTATTAATTTTCAATCCATGGAGTTTTTATATTTGTAAAACTTTCCTCATGCCAAAACAGCCTGGTAGCTAGAAAACTTTTTTGCTTATGCGCCAGATGATCAACTCTCATTGGACTAAATGGACACCATCTTTGCATTTACTTTCTAGTTCCTTGTAATGTATTTAGGGTAAAGGTCTACATCCATTAGGAAACTTTAAACTTCACCAGAAGTTTAGGCCTCGTGATTTTGCTTGTTGCTGTGGCTTCTTCTTCTTGTTTCACAAAACAACCAATAAACCAATGAGTTTGTACTTTAGCCCCAGCAGAGTCAAGTCATATCCAGCCTATTTATAAAGCACATTTAAATACAACCAGTTGGGTGGCCTGGTAGCTCAGTTGGCAGAGCATTCATTCCCATGTGCTGAGGCTGGGAGTCCTCTATAGCAGCCGTGGGTTTGATTTAAAAAGCAAAAAAAAACTTTGACAAACTTGACCAAAGTTCTGTACAATAAAATAATGACGCTGAATGTTAAGAAGTATAATATGGTAAACAGCAAGATGGCAGCAGAGATAACATAAAAATACCATCCCATGCACAAGTAAGTAAATCAAAGAACAGATGGAAATATAAAACCCAGGAGACTAAAAAAGCAGGCAGAGGAGCTCAGATATGTACTGGGACACTGGGACGTCGAGCTTTAAAAACATATAAAAGAAAGCAGAGGACATCAGTTATGGGTCAGTGTGACCAAGGGTGGATTAGCATTTGTTCTACAAAAGACAGTTGGTCAAATCTGTCCTGGACCAGCTAGCCAAGTGGTTTGAGTGACTACAACAGACCTTTGGTGGTCATTTAAAGACCAGTCAGCCAAGACAAAACTAAACAGGCTCTAAGATTGACTCCAGCCCAGACATGTTTAAAACAAACAGCTTAGCCACCCAAATGAAGCTGGCCTATTCGTTTGTCCTTCTGGCTCCAGTGCAAACTTGTGCTCATTCACATTTTGTCCCCCTTTTTCCTTGTTTTTCTTTTGATAAAGCAAAGAAACCTACAACCATTTAATCAGACCATGACGTGATTGGTTTTGTGATGAAACAAATGGAAAGGTTGAGCCAGGCCAAGTGTGTCTCTCTGGGCATAAAAGCTGTTGTGGTCTGTCAGGGCTTTGTTGCAACACAGTATGGAATGTCACCCTGGCTTGTTATCAGTAGGAAATTTGCCTACAGCGACATAACTGTGTGAGTTGCACTTAAATGGAGATCTAACTAAACCTTTTCAGTCCCAGGGAAAAACTTTCACCTTTGCACTATTGTATTTTATTTCCTATCATTTCCCATTCTAGGTGACATCTCTTATAAATCACAGCTACACTGGGCTATACTGCACATTTTTATTTGATTTTATTTTTCATTCATCATGTATTTAGCCAGAGAGGTCCTATTGAGATTCAAGGTCTCTTCTTCCAGGGATTACTGGTCAAGATGGTGGCACAATCAGCTTCACATGAAAACAAGTTTACAAGCGTACAATACATAAAAACAACACAAGAGAAATGGCAAAATATGAGGCATACAGGTCGTACCAACACAAGTGAAGGATTATATAAAAGATCCACGTTTCCTTCAGGACAGTTTGTAAAAACAGGGGTAAAAGGTATTCAAGGAATTCTAAAGTAATTATATTCTACAGCTCATTCCATGCCCAGGGTACATGCAAGGGTCAGAGTTGACAGGTTTACACATGCTCTGGCAAGAGTTTTGCATAATCAAGTGTCATTCTGGTAACACTTTCTATGAAGGTCATGTCCTTATGACACCACAAGCACATGCGTAAGACATAAAGAATTTATAAGGCTTTCTAAATGTGTGCAATTGTGATTGACAACTTATATCAGTATTTATAATGTATTATAAGTGGTAGACATAATGCATTTTAAAGTTATAGTTGGTAATGTTGGAGAGCTAGCAAGATTTGAAAGTGGCACCTCCTCTAAGGCTTTCGTTTCTTTCCCTGTTTAGCAGGGCGAGCCGTTACAAGTAACGCTGGAAGCGGTATTTTTGGCTGCATTTTCTCTGCTATTGTTCCCTTATTAACTTATTCTCCTGCTAACTTGGTATTTCTGCTGAGGAGTGTGCTGAATATTTCTGGCAAAGGTGAAACGTGATGAGTGCGCACAGGGAGGAGGGAGGGACAGAGGGGGGCGTGGGCAGGACGAGACATGAAGGCATCTGATTGGTTCCTTTCCATTCGGACCGAATGG
>JAJHUR010002470.1:6177-31357 GCA_027495735.1 Lutjanus campechanus | reverse complement strand
CCAAACTAAGGACAATTTCAAACCTTAAATCAGAAAGACATTTTGAGATTACACACTCCTTACCTTTCTTATCTCATCTAGGACGATATCAAATGATTTCTTATCCATGTTTTTAGATTCAAACAAATGTTCGCCTCTATGTCAATAAACAGTTATTAAACTACGCAACTGATAAATACACTTTTTACGGTACAACAGATGAAGTCATTCAGGATTACATGCATTCGAATGAATACAACTCTAATACTAGTTATGCTAATGATCCAACGTTACAGATTTAAATTCATAATGCTGCGATGGCATAATTCACAGCAATTAATAGTCGCAATGAATTATTAGCTCCGTGGTGAAGCTGCATGGTCTTTAAAGTCCTTTTGTACGATGCAACTTTCGGCCCGTGAACAATGACTTCAAAACAAGAGAAGCTGAATCTGCAGTGCAAAAACCTGTCTGCACCAGATTTGTCCGCAGCTAACAACAAGCTAGCTAGCAGCTAACCACCTACAGCTACCAGAGCTCAATAAAAAGACACAAGAAAATGCTAAAAAATATTTGCACATCTGTTCATTCAAGCTTAGTTTATGTCGGATCCTGGCGATAATTACGATAAGGACTGGAAAATGTAAGAATTCATTTAAAAAATCTCAATATTACGCGCTAGGAAAGATAGCAGTCTTGCTAGCTTCCACTGACAGCTGGCGCTGGTAACGTCAACACCGGAGAGGACCCCGCTGAGACTGCCTTTCAGAAAAGACACCGCGTAGAAAATTAGGTTGAAAGTAACAAAATCATAGTTAGTTTGAGTTACGAAATCATAGCAAAGAGTTGGTATATCATCAGCATAATTATCAATTTAATTTACTTTAACTTATATTATTTTTATGTTCCATTTTAGTGTTTTTGTGCAGGCAGTATCAGGCCAATTTTGGACAGCGTACAGGAAGTAAACATTAAGTGGCGTCTGCAGCGAAGTAGAATAAGGAATTGCATTAAATTGCATTTTAATAGTAAAAATGGACCGCTTTTCGTGGTCAAACGGACTCTTAGAAATAAACGAAACTTTAGTAATCCAGCAAAGAGGTGTCCGACTGTATGATGGTGATGATAAGGTAAAGAGTTTTGTTTCCTGATGTATAAGTTTGTGGCCTGACACAACAACACAGCAGCTAAAACTTACACGCAACAATGTAAATAAGGTAGTTGAATAACGGTGCACATAAACTGCTGATGGTAATTGTGGTTTTAGTGCAAGGTGGTTATAATACGCACAGTGACATAGGAAATTAATATAAGCAAATCATAACGTCGTGTCTTTTCCTGTCATTGTACCAGGCTAAGTTGGATGTGGGAGTTGCCCTGTTGAGCACCCATCGGTTGATCTGGAGGGACGTTAAAAATCATGTAAGAGAGCAGTAACCAGTACATATTGACTGCACTGATTCTGTGAGAAGTTGTCTCTCATGATGATTTCTGCATTTCTTTGCCATCTGTAGGAGTGCTGCATAGCCATGCCCCTGTCACAGATAATTTTCTTTGAGGAGCAGGCTGCAGGCATAGGAAAGAGGTGAGAGTCAGCAAGGGTTTTATTATTGTGTTAAAGGACGCAAATAACAACATTCTGTGTTTTTAAAACATAATTATGTAATTTGACCAAGACCTCTTAAATCAAGGTCCACTTATTTGCTGTTTCTGAAGCTTGCATCTGGAATCTAATTTTGTCTTCATCAGTGAATGGAGTCACTTGTTATGTCTTCACATAAATTTAGTGTGGACCTTTGTTCACGTGATAACCGAAAGTTGTATGTTTGGAGAAGATCATGGCCATACTTGCCAACTCTGGCACCTCAAAAATGGCAGAACCTCAGATTTCGATATTTTCAATAAAAAGTATTTCTTCGAGAGTTTCCTCCATTCCATTGACTTTTAAAGAATAAAAATAACAAAATAATGAGTACACTGCAACAGATTTTTTTATGTTTAATACTTTTAATTCTCAGTGAAGAACACAGAATAATTTGTCCCTCTAGTGTGAACTTGCTCAAATCTCTGGTATAAACTAATATTTAGCAGTTTTTTCTGCCATTCATTTATTTTTTGCCCTGCTCCTAAATGAAAATTGATATGTCAGATTTTACAAAAAAATGCATGCCCCTTCCCTTTAAAACTTATCTTAAGAAAAAGAAATTCTTATAACAAGGTCAGGTTTGGTGTAGCTGTATTGCACAGGTAGAAACAGTAAACTTTTAGAGACTTAGAGGGCTTGTACATGCTGTATAGTGCCAGAAACAGGTTGTGCTAATGAAAAGAGGGAAAAAGGTGTGAAAGTCAGAAATGGAAGAGAAAGGGAGCGGACAATGAAAAACTGGAGTTCCACTGGGAATATCAGGAGTGTTGACAAGTATGGTCATAGCCCCCTGTGGTTGAAAGCTGAAAAATATACAAAATTAATAGGTGGAGTTTAAGTTAATATTTTTTTGTCAAACCACCATTTCCACACTCAGTAATGAACTTTCACTGTTGATAACAACAAACACTTCAGTTTACAAGAAGAAAGTGGTAAATTAATGGTTAATGGTATTGTTTATCCTGTAGTGCCAAAATTGTAATCCACCTGCACCCAGCACTTGCCAACAAGGAGCCAGGTCCCTACCAACACAGCAAGTACTCCTTCATCAAGCTGTCCTTCAAAGAACATGGGCAAATTGAGGTAATACAAACAGCCAAAAGAGCTTTTTGTACTTATTGTTTATGAGCTTTCTTTATAAAGATGCTGAATTTGATCCAGTATTACCCAGAATATGACATGGTGTAATTTGCTCATAGTTTTACAGAAGGCTAACAGAGGAAATGACTCAGAAGAGGTGGGAGAATACACCAGTTTCACAGCCCATCCCCACAGGAACTGGCTCTCAGGTCAGAAACTGAACAGGTGTTCCTCATCTTTTTATTTATTTATTTTTTTTGTTTTACTTTTTTTTTAAGTTTTATTTTGATAAGGGTAGGGGTCAAAGCACAGTTCAATCAATATTTCATCATGTTATGTAATTGTCATTTCTTTAAGAAGTCAAATTTCATGATTTGACTCTGTTTGAGTTGCTCATCCACAAGAACCATACAGTCATCAGATATTGCATCCCCACCCACAAACATACGCACACTCACACACAACAACACTGAGTAAAAGACCAAAACAAGACCAAACAATTTACGAATGCTGAGTGATTTCTCCACTCAATCTGCAGAGCTTCGTAAACCGTGCTCTATATCTTGTGAGATTGTTTCTCTTTGTTGTTATCCTCGGACATTGTTCTTTCAATGTTCAAGTAATATTTCATTAGTGTTTTACATTTTTGAATTGTTGATGCTTCCTTATTTTTACAGTTTTGTCATACGAGCTTGTTATAAACAAAAAAAAAATCTATCTGAGGAGCTGGTGTTTTGAATTTGTCTCTACTTTAGTATGTTCTTGTCATTAGTTTATATTGGATTACACTTAATTGTAATTTTATATGTGAGTTGAACAGACGTTCGTTCTCATCCAACATGAATCTCTTCCTTTCCATCGTCTTATATTTCTGGAATTTGTTTGGTTTAGATGGCAGGAGATTATGTGATTTGTTTCCACACCACTGGGACTATTAACTGTAGCAACCAAAAATGGCATTCAATGGGTGATGCACATGGGAATTATACGTCTGTCAGTTGAAATTTTGTTCCACAGGATGGCAGTGTTGTCACTATATTGTTGGGCTTGACAGTTAAAACAATTTAAACGTCTGTTTCTGAATATTTTCTAGGGTTTTGTTGCTTTACCATTCACCATTCAATACAAACCATTTAATACATAAAATCCAGTATAGTATCCCACTGCAGGACTCACACCAGAGTGAAAATGAGTTTTTTGTGTTTGTCTCTTACCCTCTTTCATTCACTTCAATTAGTGTCATGTGTCTCCAGATTAGATTATATTAATCATAGTTTTTCTGATAAACATTATGAAGTCATAGTCACTAAAATTTATTTGCCTACTGTTACAGCAGCAGTCCACTGTAATTATGTTTCCTCTGCACTGTTTGTCTTTCCTTGTCCTTCAAGGCTTGTTACCAACTTTTTGAAATTGCTTGTGTTTCAGTAGCTGTGTTTTTCTTTCCTTCATAGGCAGGAAGGACTCGTGCAGTGGGGATTGTTGGCATTGAGAGGAAGATAGAGGAGAAGAGGAAAGAAACAGACAAAAACATTTCTGAGGTACTGAAAAATACTGAAATACTGAGAAATGGGTCAGAATTCAAAATGTGCTGACGTCACTCAGATGTAGTTATAGCCTTTAATATGTTAAGTTATCCTAAGGCTTGATAACATCTGTCATATTCAGTGGCAATGTTTGGCCTGTGAATACTTTTCTATAACAGTGCAGTACATTGTTTGGCTTAAAGCAAGCTGTAGTCCATAAATGCTTGTTTCTTTTTGCTATAATTATGTTTCTCTGGATATCAGCCCAACAGAAACAGCTTGTGGTCCAGGAAAATCTGTTTGGAAATAATCTTATTTGACTCTTCACGCTTCCCAGAATGTTTTAAACTTTCTGCATTGCCAAATACAATGAAAAATGTTTTACAGAGTTGAAGATTTTAATTTAAACTAAGTTTGTCACGAGTCCTACCATCTACTTCCTCAAAGCTGCCAGCTGTTGTATTGTGTATTGGCATATTATAATATCAATGTACATATTTTGAAGGAAATGATGGTAAACATACTGAGAAACTTCACTGTCAGAATGTACGGAAACTGACCACAAGCTGACCACAGCAACTGTGACACTCATTTGGCAACCATGATGTTATGTGTTTATACAATTGCTGTTGGACAGACTGTATGTACAATATGTCTTTAATATGAATTAAATAATATCCAAATGATGTATATTTAGCTGTATGAAAGGTATAACATTGAAACAAGTGGGGTTTTAGGGCTAGTAAGAACTTTATCATCAGCCAGAGGAGGGGTGGGGGTGCTGTGGAATGATATTTAAATTATCTCTGTAGCCATGAAGTTTTGTGGTTTATTTAATTGTGAACATTTTTGAGCACTATTACTCATTTAGTCTCTTTTTTCAGGCCTTTGAGGACCTCAGTAAGCTGATGGTGAAGGTAATGAATGCTGTCCTTTGTATGTTCACATTTTTATAACAGAATTATTAACGTTTGAATTCTAATTCTTGTTATATTTAGAAGAAAAAGAAGCATATTTTAATCCCTATAGGGAGATTTTTCAAAATATTTTTCATTTTGTTATTTTACACACACGGCCCTATAATGCACACACATGCACAAACAGGACCAGTGTATAGGGAGATGTCAGAGCGAGGGGCACCGGCACCTCTCCAGTTTCTAGACTGACTGGTCCATTCTTGCCTTGACAGTTATACTGTATGATTGTTTGAAGGGCAACTCCATCTGCGGTTCTTTTCCAGTTTTTTCAATCGAAAACTCCCACTCAGTTGTTAGCAAAAAGCGGTGATGCCCTCCCCTCTCCCAACCTACAGGGTTTATATGTAGGAATGGCATCATACAGAAACCTATGTCAGGTTACGTGGGAAAACATTTTGAAAAGGGCTTGGGAAAATAGCATTTTGATGCTAAAACATACTCCAACCAAAATTTGAACATCAGATCAGATCAGTTTGGATACATAAACCTCACAAAAACAAAAAATAATGGACCAGCCTTTTAAACATCACAAACATGGATATCAAACCTGCATTGAGGTCATAATCTGCTATGTAGTGGGATTTTCTGAATGATTGTCTGCTCTAACCAACAGGCCAAAGAGATGGTGGAGCTGTCCAGATCTATAGCCAACAAGATCAAAGATAAGCAGGGAGACATTACGGAAGATGAGGTAAGAACTTGCAGACACAAACAGGAGGACAAGGGATGTAGTTTCAGATCACTGCCTACTTGGTTTTGCTTTTTATTAACATTTATGTTTTCCTTTATAGACTATCCGATTTAAGTCCTACCTGCTGAGCATGGGTATTGCCAATCCTGTTACCAGGGAAACACATGGATCAGGTACACATTACCATTTGCAGCTGGCTAAGCAGCTGGGAGACATGCTACAGGCCCCTCTGGAGGTAGGTGTGAATTTTTGTGTGTCATGTATTTTTACATCTACACAGGCTAAGATCACACACTCAACCTTACAATCATTTTAATCTTTTGCTGACTCTGTATTTCTTATGTCTTACACCTCTCCCTGCTCTCTCAGGAGCGTGGTGGTATGATGGCTCTCACGGAGGTGTACTGTCTCGTCAACCGCGCTAGAGGGATGGAGGTGATGCTGAGATCTATTATTGTTGAATAGGTTAAATAAGTATAATACAGATACAGAAAGTATTTTCTTTACAAGATATGTCTCCATTCCAAATAACTTACTCTTTCCATATACCTTTTTACAAGTAGCGTCAACTGTTATCAAAAGCCGATAGCCACTGGTGACATGTTTTCCTAAGTAACACTACACACAAATGTCTTTAGTGGCTTGTCAGATACTGATGTCACCCCTTTTTTCCCTCGTCTCCTCAGCTCTTATCTCCAGAAGATTTGGTAAACGCATGCAAGATGTTTGAGTCATTGAAACTCCCATTGAGGTGAGATTGAGTTTTGTTTGTGTTGTTTAATTCATCTGTGCATACTTCATTTGTGTATAGACCAGACTGTGTTTATTGAAGGAATATAGGGCAGGATTGGAGCCTCCTTCACAGCGGCCAGGCTCTTCCTGCCCAGCTTCCTGTTGTTGGAAGTGGTGTCCAGCCCTCTGTGAATGTCATTTCCTGTCACTTCCTGGGGTTTCAAAAGAAACACTGGCCTGTTTCCTCACCATGCTGGTCTTACAACTGTAGTAGCCCCAAACTGGTCTCTGTTCTTTAGCCAGTTCTTTATTTAAGTGTAATAAAAGATCACTTCAGCATAAATCTATTGACCAGATCTCTACATCTCACACAAGCACACACACACACACACACACTCACGCTTTATTTGTCTTGTCTTCTTTGTAGGCTGCGAGTGTTTGACAGTGGTGTGATGGTGGTCCAGCTGCAATCTCACAGCGAAGAGGAAATGATAGCCTCAGCACTGGACAATGTAAGCGTCACCGTTACAAACATTATACTGACACTGACATGGTTCGGACTGATCACACAGCATGTCATCTTAGATATATACTGTATGTCTGAAAAATATCTACAGAGAAGTCGCAGTGCAAGTTTTGTCTTATATATTTTATCTCTTCATCTTCTTCTTGTGCAGGTGTCAGAAAAAGGTTCTTTGACAGCAGAGGAGTTTGCAAAGCTTCTGGGTCTCTCCGTTCTTCTGTCCAAAGAGCGGTACGTTAACACAAAGATACAGATGAACAATAGTAGAACACTTTATCAAGACTCGCTGTGTCAGGGTGAGTTCACACCTAAAGGACCGGTTCCTGAATCAAACCAATGCCAGGATGATTAATTGTTGAATTTTCCATCTGGTCCGGTTAGTGTTCACAAAGGCAAAACTCAGACAGTCCAGAAATTAAACACAAAAGTCATGTGGTGGAAATATTGTTCAATTAATGGTCATACATTTAGCGGGTAAAAAGTCAACACACCCCTCCCAATTTCTGCCTACAGGAAGAGAAATGTTTTTGGGTTTTTTTAACCAATGAAATGACACATACTGTACAATGGTATGCTTCTGTGACTGGTTCTGGTGTTCACACCATAAATGAACCACTCCAGGGTTCGGTTCAGGTGGACTAAAAAGGTTTGGACATGCCCTTAGTCTCTACACAATTTTGTTATAACAATGAGAATGTTCACCTGATCTTTGTTTCTCATTTTTTTGTTCTTTTATTGCTGCATTTTTCTCATGCACGTTTCTTCTTTATTTCTTTCTCTCCTCTTCACTTCCTTCCTCATCTCCAGGTTGTTGCTGGCTGAGAAGATGGGCCACCTGTGTAGAGACGACTCTGTTGAGGGTTTGAGATTCTACCCAAACCTCTTTTGAACTGTTTACTGACATTATTGTTCAGACAATAATTTAAACTATGTAAAAAAAAACTTAAACTGAGGTGCTCTGTCTCTACTGATAGACCAGATGCATTAAAACAATATTCTTACCACAACATGCGCACACCCACGTACAACAGGCACTCTGCTGCTGTACTTTGAGCACAGCAATGTGCCTGTTCAGTCTGGTTATGATTATTGAACGGTTAATGTTCTGTTAGTCTGCAAATCCACTGTAGATATTATCAGCTATTTTTTATGTATGTCTAAGAGCAAAAAAAGATTTTCAAGAACATACTTTTCCAGAAACTGTTCAAGAAATTGCAAGTACTGTACATGCAGCAAAGTATTTCTTCTTGGTCATGATGTGTGTTCAGTAATAAATGGGTTTAAGTAAACTTAGGAGGATATATTTTTTTGCACCTCTTGTGGACTGTTATGAAAAGCTCAGAGCCACCGATCACATGTTTTCCTGAGTTAAAAATACATTTATGTAATAAATGACTAAGGAATGAAGCTTGTCATGCTGTCTTATCATCTGAGGAGGGAGAGAACATGCCCAGATCTAAATACCGTACGTCATCTCTCAGTCCATCAAAAGTGTGATTCTCTCTGGGGTGTCCCTGTAGCTCAGTTGGAGCATGTGCCCCATATATGGAGGCTATCAGTCCTCTGCAGCCGCTGCTGGTTTGTGGCCCATTTGCTGCATGTCGTCCTCTCTCTCTCTACCCCCTTTCCTGTCATATCTTCAGCTGTCACTTATCACATAAATGCAAAAAGCCCAAAAAATAGTCTTAAAAATATTCTGCAGTTAGAAAGTCTCTGAATGAAATAGCCTAGGTCTAGGATATGTTCATGAAAAGACCAAGATAAAATAAAATGCCTGATCTGCTGTCTTTTTTGCAACAGTTTAATTGGTTGATTTCACTGTTATACAAAACAAACATTTAATAAAGACATTCATAAGATGACAATGCATCTAGAATTAAGAAAAATACAAATAAAAGTTGGGCATAGCATAAACAAAGAACAAATCAAAACTAACAAGGGCTGTAAAAGCAATCAAAGTATCATGGAAACCACAATATAGCAACATGTTTTTTTGAACACAAAATAGGTCCTGATCTGCTGTCAGTTTGGTTCACAGCATATAAAATGTAGGGCACACTGCCAAGTGTCATTCTTCAGACAGTTAATCCCTTCATTGTAGAGGTTGCGTTATAAAAATTCCAGTTGTGACTGTTTTGAAGCCAAACTGAAAGGTAAGAGTGTCTGTGTACTCTGCCTCTTGACCATATCTACTCACAGGATCTCATACAGAGTGTAACTCCAGAAGTAGTAATAAATGTGAGAAATATGAGCATACTGTAAGTCTGAGTAGCTACATGTCTAAATGTTAGACTTGCTGCTGGGAGTGTTACCAACTGTACTTTTATTTTTAATCTCATGTGCGTCCCTGTAGGGCTTTTTTACACACAGGATAGAAAAGTTCTTTGTTTCCATTGTGAGCAGTAAAGGGTGTTTCATCTCCAGAGAAGCTTCCTGTTTTCTGCTGGCATTCTCTCTCGCTCTCTCTCTCTCCGGAGGAAAAATGAAAGTCTGCAGTGCTCTACAGCTGATTAGATTACTCTGCCATGTGGTTCATTAATTTGATAGTAGATGAACTCAGTTGCTTGAGGAAGTTTCTTGAGAGCTGAACTGAGGCAGGTCTGATCATAATAATTAAGGATTCATGCACAACAGCGAACTTTTAGTGAATGTTTTTCTTTACAAAATAGGTCCTGTTGTTGCATGCTGAGATGGACTGATTTAATCAATGGTGCATTTTAAGTTCATCCATATTCTGAATGTCCAGGTGTCATCTGTTCAAATCTCAGTAAAGTTTTACTCTATCAGTGGATCATAGATGAATGACTTGTCAGTCATCTTATGTGGGAGAGAGATAATGTGATTGTATGAGATAAATAGTTCTGCACTCAGAGAAATAAAGGTGATAACTACAGTAGAACCTTAAAGGGTTCTTATGCTTGTCCCCAGAGGAGAACCCTCTTTGGTTCCTGCCAGAACTTTTTTCCACTTTTCCACTCTCCGCTCCACCTCTTTCAGAGCAAAATGAAGGGTTATATCTGGAACCATCTATGAAAGGTTTCATCCAGAGCCCTGCCATCAAATTAGCTCTGGTTCTCAGTTAAGAGTTGAACCATTGTAATCAAGGGTGTCATCAACAGAGAGCGCTGCACAGTGTACAAAGACCACTAGAATATGATACTCCCACTTTGGTTTAGAAAACTTGATCATTTTTGGTTCCAGCTGGGATTCAGAATCAGTTTATTTTTGGTGGAAATGCTCAGAACGGTTCTAAGTTAGGTGCTTGAACATGCATGTTGGTGGGAAAGGCTTATAAGGTGCTAACAAGAATTCAACCAAGGGTTCTACCGAGAATTTTTTTTTTATATCAAGGTACAAAGAACCCTGGGCAAAAGAGGATTTCAACAATCCTTGCAGAACTCTTCCTTTCAAAAACAGTTCTCATGGAACCCTTAGTCCTTCAAAGAACCTTTGACAAAAAAAAAAAAAAGATTCTTCAAAAGTAACCCTTTGGAACCCTTATTTATAAGAGTGTACAGTTTACTACATGACTACATATAAGATGTTCTTTTCTTCTTCTTTTTTTAAACCCTCCTTTCTGGGCCGATTAGGATCTACAATGCTTTTCTGTTTGACTATCACGACTTTTTAAATGTAACCTTTTAACAACCCCTTTACATAAAAAAGATTTATGTGTGACTGCCACTCAAAGTGGTGAATCCATCTTATCTCACATATTTCCCTGCGTAGTCACTTTCCTCAGGCACCTGTGCTGAAGTCTGTGGATGATTCAGGTGCCTGTTGTTCAAACTGATAAGGATCTCTTGAATCTTTCTCTTTATACTACATGATTTAGTTATCTCTAATGGCCTCTACTTGATAACCTACATAACTTAATCATGCAAAAATGAACCTGCATGTGAAAGCATTGCTTGGGCACTTCTGTATTTGAGAATCAGTATTTTGGAAATTACTATGAGTGGGAGTCTCAATTTTACCACAGAAATTCAGAAGCCATGAACACTTCCAAACCAATGAATAGTTTTGCTTCATTTTGCCTGTTAATCCTCCCAGGCAGGAATGTAAATAAGGGCAGTGGTGGAAGAAGTATTCAAACCTTTTAGCTTATTTATGTATTAGTAGCAGTACTCATTTGTTAATTTTTAACATGGGGGTTGGCAACCTGCCACTAGCAAACCAACAAATGAACACCTCTTTTGGTTCTGTATTTTAAATTCCCCAAGATGAAATGACAAAAGGGTTAAAAGGCACAATTATGAACCCATTTGCTACTTCAGCACCACAGACTGCACCTTGGATTTATCAAGAAACAGCATAGTTGAGCTACTGATATTTCAGAGTCATGGTCGGGGCCATAGATTCTAACTTTTACAAACCTCAGTGAGATAAGGGATCAGTGAGCCAGGCAAGCTAGATTAACATTTGTTGTATTCAATTAAATTGCATATTAGTCATTTTGCTAACAAAGGAGGTGACATTCCTCCCCCGCCAAGTGCCCTACCGACAATACTACAGTGTAAAAAAATATTCTAATTCAAGTAAAGGTCCTGCATTCAAATGGTCACTCATCTAAAAATACAAAACTATTAGTATCAAAATTTAGTTACTAACCCAAAAGTAAAACTATCCGTTATACAGAACAGTCCATTTCAGAATCTTATAGACTTATTTAAAAATATTTGCTGTAAGTCATCACTTATGGCCTGTTACAGGTGTGTGGTGGTGGATGAATCTGCAGATACCATGCCTTCTGCCTGTATTTTCATATTTTCTCATAATTTTGCTGTGTTCTGCACACCTCTGGGCACCTGGAGACAAAACCAAACCATCTGTAGGCCTATTTAACAGCCGGGGAATGAAACGTAACAATCAGCTATCTTTCGCCAGAATCATTTATTCTACTTTTAATTCTTTTTATGAACATCAAAACAGACCACACAACAAGATTTTTCAACATACGCAAGTTATTGTTGCAGTTTTGTACAATAAATATGTGTTTAATAGAAGTTTGTTGCTTTGCAAATCGTTCCATTCTTTCTGTCTCACACTGTAACATCTGCCCATTGACTCGAGGCAAATGAACAAACAAAACTCAATAACTGTTATTTGATAAACTAACTAAATAAATGAATAATACTGTAACATTACTGTAAAAGTTTATATTTTCTCTATGTTGTGCTTATTGAGAAAAAAAGAAAAAAGTTAATTAGTAAAAACGTTATTGCAATGCTCCCCTGATTGTGTTGCTACTGTCTCCAG
The DNA here is from genome assembly GCA_027495735.1 of Lutjanus campechanus. Classification (NCBI taxonomy): domain Eukaryota; kingdom Metazoa; phylum Chordata; class Actinopteri; order Lutjaniformes; family Lutjanidae; genus Lutjanus; species Lutjanus campechanus. Next base: position 18,945 of record JAJHUR010002470.1, on the reverse strand, counting down.
GGTTGGGGTTAGTTGCAACATCTGACTTTTTCCTTTCAAATTGTGAACAATATGTCGTATGTAATCATTTCTAGATGGTATGGGTAATTAGCAGACAGATATACGTTTAATATATAAAGGTTTGGCTGGTCTAGTCCAAATTGTCTCTGAGTAGCTGAGAGAAATGCAAAAATGGTTGCAACTGTCCACACTCTCCCCTATTTCCCTCTGAAATGTGTAAGTATAATAAAATGGATATATTTTTATGAATGCCTAAATAATTCCTTAACTACATCATAAACCGTCTTTTTTTTTTCTAAAAGAAAGTAGCTTATTGGTTTATTTACTACGACGTCACAGTGCGTTGTCTTTCCGGTGCCTCTCCAGTTGGGAGGATCAAAAATAGTGAGTTGAACATAATATTCAATCCGCCCTGCTGACTAATGACCGTGAAGTGACTGTGAGCGGCTCTTTGAAGCGCTCAACACCGGTGCGCGTCCTCGGAGAACTCAGTTTCCTCGTGTCCCGCTCGTCTCTCCGACTGTCAATGAAACTATTAGCAGTTTATCAGTCAGAGGAAATGTGTTACCAGCACATGGAGGAGCCGATATTGCAGCGGTTGTTGTGTTGGAATATTTGAGAGGAATAATGCTGCGCTGAGCCAACAAGACATGTGAGTGAAACAGCCTTATTTTTCTGTATATAACAATGAAGGTTATGACCAGCAAGTCCCAAAGTCAGGTTAAACCTTTGGTATAAGTATTAGGTAGGCTTATGATAAACACCGAATGCTCAGGATCATATAAATTTTATATTTATACACTTCCGAGGTGGACTTTATAATGAGTGACCTCAGAATAAATGAAATGCGATAAATGTTCAACCTTGATCCACTTCTGCACAGATACATTTGAACTGAGTTAAGCTGAGAAAAAATAATCATAAACTGTCTTCAGAATAAATAATAAAAAATAAATCTTTTCCCCCAGTGAAAGAAAAAAAAAATCCCCATGGTAAATCATAATAATGATTTATGGGTTTGAGTCTTATAATTAATTTAAAAAGTGTCAATTATGAGATAAAATGGCAAAATTATTAGCTAAAAAGTCAGAATTATGAGATAACAGCCATTATTAGAATAAAAGTTGAAATAATAAGTTAGAAAGTCATAATTATGAGTAGAGACAGAGCGATATATCAGTCGGCTAATATTTTCAACCCGATATTGGCCTAGCACAACTATGTCAGACTTTATCAAAATTGGTCTTTATGTTGTCCAGTATTTTTTTATTTTATTTATTTATTTATTTTTTTTACAGAACAGAATTCAGATTTTTAAAATGTATTTTTAGTTTTATATGCAGAGTTTCATGCATACTTTTCTTACTTTGAGTTGTTCTATCTGTGTTTTTCGTTAATGTATAGTTATTTATAATTCTTAAATACCAGTAAAAGTTAACTGTTTCAGTGTAAATAAAGAGCATCGACCAATATATCAATATTGAAATATTTTTACTCCCTAATATCGTATCAATATCAGCCAGGATCTAATTATGAGTTTAAAAATCACAATTATAATATAAAAAGTAGAAATTATGAGATAAAACATAATGATTATGAGATAAAATGTAACTTTTTACCTCAGAATTATGACTTTTTAAAAAACTCATAGCTATGACTTACCATGGATATATTTTTTTCTTTTACTGGCAAAAATGGGCTTCCATAATTGAAAAGTACTGATTTTACTAATTGCAACCTTATGTGATTAGTCCATGGTTAACTGTGAGTGCATAGCTATCACCAATAGTCAATTTGAATGGTGGTATGATTCTTTTTTTTTTTTTTTTTTAAGAGAGTCTCAGCAGTGCCCGAGATCCTAAAATGTGGGATTTGTGTCTCAGGAAGTCCGGGGTCTATTGTGTTTCTAAGGAAATAACAGAAAAATAATTATAGAAAATCTTTGCAAGCAACCAAACAGCAAGGATTTTACTCTCCCTCACAAATATTTGTTGTCCCTCTATACCCCATTGTGAAGATGGAAGGAAGAGGAAGCCGCCACTGTAAATCCAGAAAACTCATGGTCACAGCTTCATGCTCCAGCCTTCCTGTTTTTCATACCTCAGAACAGTGCACCACGTCTTCTATGCCTCCTCCTGTCTGATGACACCTCCAGGCACAATTGATTATTGCCTGCTGCCTTCTTGTGGACAATTTCTTCTTTTTTGTTTGTTTATTTTGTGATTTTGCCTTTGGTTTGTAGAGGTCAGGGGTGGTGGAAGAGGACGGTCATGTGGTGTAGGAGAAAACAGAGGCTCGGACATCGGAATGCCACAAGCTGTCTCACTACTGCCCTTTCTGCTGGCGCTCATGGGATATGGTGAGTGTCATCAAACTGTCTTAATAACATGAGTCCATGTTTGAAAAGGCTGATAGGCTGAGTGTTTTTAACTTTACCTGATCAAGCAAACACTCCACCTAACTTAAATGGGCTGTACCACCATGTATGTGCCTTCATTCAAATGAGAGAGGGAAGTTATGCTGAAGGAAAGAGCAGAGGAGTGACGAGGGTAATGGAGGGTCAGCCTCTTCCTTTTCCCACACCCTCTTCGCTTTCTGAGGATGTGAGGTTTGACCAAGAGGATTTACACACTGCACCGCACAATAGCTCTTAAAATAATATTCTACTGTGCTGCAGCATTTTTGCTTTTCCCCTTAGGCCTGTTACAATAATTACATTATTCACTTATCGTACAATATATGGACATGACCTACATAATTTCTGCTGACTTTGCTATATATATATACAGTATGTATCTGAATATTCTTAAGAAATAAAGATTCAGTGCTCTATGAAAGGATGTACTCGCATTTTTACTCGCTATTATATTATCATTGTCATCAGTATAAAATGGTCTTAAAATAAAAATAATATTGTTACTGATGTGGATATGACAGTGTTATGATAGTCTTATGCACACCCCTTCAAATAAAGTGTTTCCAAAAATACTCAGAGAAACAATAATAATATTAGTGCAAGATGAATGAACACTAGGTAAAATTTCGTTCTCATTGCCCTATTTCACCTCTGTGCATCCTCTCCTGTAGCTTTTGCAGGGCTCAGTATCTGGCCCTCTTTCCATGTTGCCCTTAGCAACGCCAGTGTATTTGTGGACTTCAGCTCAAAATCCAACAGCAGCATCATCCGCAGCACGAGCCTCTCTTTGGTCAACACGGAAACCAACACCACCCTCCTGACCAGGACTCTCCCTGACAACCAATCGTCTGGCAGGGTGGAGTTCAACTGCTCTTGCTTCCTGTATGCAGGAACTTTCCGGTTCCTGCTGAGGCAGACCAGCATCTCTGTCGTTTCTAATGCTAATGGCACGGAGGACAGCAGCACGGAGAGCACTTCCTGGTGGTGGAGTTCAGAACTGCAGGTGCAGTGGCCCACCTTTCACATCGCTGTGGAGCGGGCTGGAAACCATTCAGGGTCTTTTCAGGCAAGACAAACAAGATCTCAAACTTTACACACTAAGGTTACACTCACACAAAGTAATTTTTAAACCTGATAAAAGCATGGTTTATTTTTTTGAATTATGTTGCACCAAACTTTTAAACCAGCTTAAAATTAAGAAAGGTTATATTTAAACCTCTCTTTAAACCTCAGTTTAGTTGTTACTCTAATTTAATTGTGTTGCTTTAAACTACAATTTAAAATGCAAACCATATTAACTGTAAACTTAAATTTGAGGTGGTTTAACTTTTAAAATGGCTGCCTCTTTTAGATGGATTGAGAAAAATAATTTCAAATAATTCACCGCTGAGCCGACTAGGCCAACTAAGCTAACCAACTTTTTAGCCAGCTTGCAAACAATGTAACTTTTTTTTCGCTTTTTCAGCCAGCTAGCAAATAATTTAATATTTGTTAACTTTTTTGCTAGCTCGCAAACAATGCAAGATTTTGTAAAGGAATACAGAGCAGTATTTGTTAATTCATTTATTTATTTTAATTTGGGTAGGAGAGCATCTCCATATTGATTAGATTTCAGTTTACACCATTAAACAGAGATTAGTTTTTAATTGTGCAAAAGTTCAGATTTACTCATTTTAAACTTAGCTTTGCTAAACACTGATTAGAAATTAAATTCACTTTTGCTGGTGCAACCCAGTGTAATTGTGTGCAGAATAATGACCAGAGTGATTAACGTGTCTCTTTTTCTGTCTCTCTCCAGATTGGGATATCCACTAATGAACACTTTCAGGCCTGCTCCAGCGGCATTGACTCCGCCCTCTTCCTAGAGGTCAACTACATGGAGTACAACCAGATAGGACGCAACAGCATCGACAAGATCCGAGCCCGCACACGACACCCAATCAAACCCCTCCGTTCACAGAGCATTGAGCTGACCTGCGCCTTCCCCTTCACAGAGAAAGACTTCATACGAGTGTCTCTGCGGTCTCCTCACGCAGCACAGGATGTGAAGAGCTCTGGAGCTCTCTACCTGTCTCGTATCTTCTCCTATAAGCTGCTGGTGGAAAATGGCAATGCTTACAGGAGTGGCTGTGAAGGGACTATGACTGTTAAACTGATAACTCCACCATGCGCTCACATCAATGGGAAAGTGTTGCTGTATAAGGACACAACTGGTGGGAGAGGGGTTGCCGTGTCCTCTGGGATGGGACCAGAGGAGCCCTCTTCTCCTCCACTGGCCTTTAACTGGCTGACGCAGGGAGAAAATGAGACAGAATTCAACTGTTCTGTGTTTTACCCAGGAAGGAATAAGTACTGTTTTCGCTTTGTTTTCAACTTCAGTCGCTCCCCTAGTCCTGCACAGACCTGTTTGGTGGTTCACAGGAGTGCAGGTGAGATTTAATTGATTAACACATTTACATTCGGCAGGTGTGAGGAATACATTATCCCAGAGTAATGAAATCCAGTCACTAGTTCAGGAATGGACTCATTAAAGATTAGGCAAGAGGCATTTTTACACTGTCACTGTCATGTCTTACTGAGACACTTGAATAGAATGCAGCAGTAGTATTAGTAACACCTGTACTTTTCTCTCTATGACAAAAATGTCCACTGTGAAAAAGGACAATGCTGTCTATGATATAATAGCTATAGTAAACCTATTCAACTGTTTATTGTAGTATGTTAAAGGCACAGTTGACCCCAAACTTAAAAATACATATTTTTCCTCTTACCTGTAGTGCTGTTTATTCATCTGCATGGATTAATGGCACTACAGGCATGTAGGATTGATGTGAGTTGCTGAGTTTTGGAGATATCAGTTGTAGAGATGTGTGCCTTTTCTTGATATAGTGGAACTACTGTAGATGGCGCTCTGCTACATTCAGAAAACTCAACAGCAATGTCTCTCTCCAGAAAATCAGGACCTTGTGTCTCAAGATAATCCACACACCTTCTTGTCAGCCGTTTCATGTAGGAACAGTTTTCTTTCTACCGAACTAAACCCACCGATTGCACATAAGGAAGCATAAATCTCCTCATGAATGAGAGGATATAGCTCAGCTGAAGAGGATGCCATTAATGTTTACATTCCTCACTGTCATGAGCACAAGCCTCTCATCCATGAGTAGATGCATGCGTCCTTCTGCACGGTGATGCGGTTGGTGGGTGTAGTTTTTGGTGCTTTGAGCACCACAAGCTGAGTTCCTTCTAGTGCCATTATATTCAAGAAAAGGCAACTCAAGTCAAATATATTTTGGATTTTTGTGTGAACTGTCCCTTTAAATCAGTCGACATTTATAAATAATATCCTGTTGAGAGTCAACACTGAATCATGAAAAAGGATGAAAGCTTTGTAAGGTTTACAGATCTAAGTCCAGAATGATATTACTCAGTTTGATCGTGGGTTATTATGCATTAGAGATAGTCTCTATTTCGCGGCATGCAAGACTGTAATAGTCATCTTCTTCTTTTTTGATAATGAGGTGGAGAGTGAGTTAGTATGTCTCAATGTCATCACAAGGTCACACATTATGTGTGTAGTAAGATATAGAGCAACCACATTGAAATTGTTATTAAAATACAATGCAGTGTGCAACCGAGGATCATCAAATATTGTAATCAACAGCTGACAGGCCATGTAACTATAGTTACCCTCGGACATTCCCTACAGCACATGATCATGACGTCACAGCTTACTGTATCAACCTCCGCACATAACCAATTATTTTGTTTGTATACAGATATACAGTTGAGTCATTCATAAGAAATCATAATGTTCTGTCAAACAACTGTTACATTCCATTTCTAGAAAGTTACTTGCAGCTGTGTCCTGGCTTAGTCTATTTCAGGGATAAAGCGTTAACTGGTTGACATCATGTGATATGATAGTTGAGCCATTTTCATCTCTGCGTGGAAGGGTCTGAGCTGTTATGTCTTGCTTCTAGTGACTTTTTCACAGTCTTGTGATGTAAACTGAACAATTTATCTGCATTTAACTTTTTTTCTGTTTGTCTGCAGAGTCGTGGGGCCCGTGGCAGTCGTGGAGTTTGTGCAGTGTGAGCTGTGGAGAAGGGGTGAGGGAACGAGTGCGTGAGTGTTTGGTGCCCTCAGGTGTGGGAGGGATGAAGTGCACCGGCATGGTAAAGGAACAGTCTCTCTGCTCACTGGAGGACTGTGTCGGTCAGTCTCTTCACCCCTCATCTCATTAATTTTCTTTTTTACCCTTGGTCCCATTATTTTATACAAATTTCACTCTAACATAATTGACTCCCTTTCTTCCGCAGCGTTGCCTGCACCTTCTCCGTCCCTCCCCCCAGTGCCTGTCGGAGCTGCGCCCCTCGGTGGTAACATGGTAGTGGTGGCTGGTATCTCCCTTTGCCTGGCTGTGATTCTGGCTACTGTTGTGGTGACAGTGTGGAGAAAGCTTTGCCAGACCCCTCAGTGCAGCTCTGTCCGCAGAGGCTCCATGCATTCCCCTGGAGGACGCAAGCTCTCTGATGAGGCCTCCATTTGTGGCCACAGCCTCCAAAGACCCAGCCTGTCTGACGGCCATGGCCCACAGGGGGGCATGGGTGTGGGAGTAGCCCAGAAAGATACTCCTGTCTTGGCCAGTCAGCCTCTCTCACAGACCCTGGTGATGCCTGTCTCACAGGACCCAGAAAGGCTGTCCCCAACAGGTCAGAAGATGTTGCCAACAATATTTGGGTAAGTTTAGAATATTATTTACTTTTTTCTCACATAAAACAGCAATCATATGTTCTACAAAAAATCTTTAGCAAAATTCTTCAATAAGGACTCACACTTCTGGCTCCATAAACCTCCCAGTGACAGGAATGCCAACCAACTAGCACATACAAACAGGTGTAAGAGAGTTGCGCCTCAGCTGAAAGGGAGGAGTCAAACAGCATCACCATGGCGACCTTTGTTTGACACACTCATAAACACACACGGATGTAAAGATCTTAATTTCTCAAATTGCCACCTCCCCAGTCGTAGGAATGAAAATATATTTGTTTCTCTAGGTACCGATTGGCTCAGCAGCAGTTGAAAGAAATGAAGAAGAAGGGGTTAAAGGAGGCCACACAGCTGTACCATGTGTCTTCAAGCCCAGTCCATGACACTTTGGTGGAGACCTCTGCTTCACCCATCAACTCCCCCATCCCTACACCAACTGGATTCACTCAACCCACGCTCCCTCTGGGCCTCCAGGACGACACCAACCACAACCATTTTCGCATCACAGTGCCTTTCTCTGAGCTGCCGGCACAAACTTCTAGGGTCACGCCGGACAGACTGAGTCCCAGAATGGAGCTGGTCTTAGGTCCTCATGCAAGCGGAAGCAGTTCAAAATGGCGTGACCGCACCGCTGATTGGGTGGAGATGGTGGAGAGGAGTGGGTTAGCAGGTCTCAGAGGAGGAGGAGATGCAGGAATGGGAAACTCTAAGAATCCAAATTTCCGTCGGACCTCCAGTTTTAATGACACCAAACCGCAGCCTCCACCCTCTGCACACTCCAGACAGTTCAGAGAAAGGAGCATGACCCAGGTCACCTATCCAGATTTATTTATTTGGTTATGTGTATATGTCATATCTGTTTAAGTCTTTTTATAGGGATATTTCAGATATTTGAATTTGGGTTGAATGAGATACTTATGATTAGTCCGCTTATTAGCTATAGTAGATGCTGATCATCATGCCCTCAATTTGGAGGAGCAGAGAGGCGCCTCAGTGTGGAAGCTGAGCCATGTACTGCTGTGGACAGGGTCAGTAACAAAATAGCCACCCGAAAAAAATTATATCAGTTTTCACTGCTTTACCTTGCCATCTGACAGCCTTTTCTGACAGGAAACCACCATTATATAAACCAAATATCATTCACTCCTAATCCAACCAAACTCCACGGGCAAAATCAGTAATTTTAACTTGCAGAACACGGGTGTTGCTGGTTGACAGCCTCCTCTATCTGTTAGTTTGTTTGTAAGATTGTGTGACCTTGGTGAATCCAAACTATCCTTTTAAAACACAGAAGTCACACAATAACATAAACAAACCAACAGATTGAGTCAGTGGTAGACCCACAATTCCTGTGTTGTGCAAGGTAAGAATACGGATTTTGCCTATTGAGATTGGTTGGTTTTGGAGAGAGCAATATTTGGCTCATATATCTGCAGTTTCCCTTTGGAAAAGGATGCCAGATGGCAAAGCAAGGGGGTGAAAATATTCTAAATATGGTGTGTACTTAAATTGATATAGATTTTTTTTAGAACAGCCCTTTTTAAGTGGCTGTATTTGTCCGTATTTGTTGCTGACCGTGTCCACAACAGTACCCAGTAATAAATTGACTATTAGCAAGTACAAACATACATCATACAAACCTACATCAAATGGTCTGAACTATCCCTTAAATTCACAAAGATCATACGTTGTCTTTTTCAGGTGGGATCCCGGACTCTTCCTGAAGGAAGCTGCTGGACCAAAGGCGGATGGGAGAGGCAGCCATACCGCTCTTACCCCATTCCAGAGCATGGGGCCCCAGAGTGGGCTAAATCCAGACCTCAGAGAAACGACCAGAAGATGCCCTGGACAGAGACAGCTGTTCCTTCTCACAACACTGAACTCAAACACACAGGAACCAACACAGACAGCATTTTGGCACATGCAAAACATGCTATAGCAGACTTTAGTGGCACTGGAGAAAGGCAAAAGAGTGGTAAGACAGGAGTTGGAGAGGGAATCTCAGGAATTGGAGGACCAGCCGTGGGGCCCACCAGCCTGAGCATGGATCGTGCAGAGCGGGCTGAGCAGAACTGGAACCGTCGCGGCCCATCACCCATCCAGAGGAACATCCTGGCCCGGAAGTTAAAGGAGGCTCAGTCCTTCTCCGGGGTCAAGGGGCGGCAGCGCAGCTCCACCTTCAGCGCATCATCCTCGGAGCAGAGGAAAGGTCGCTGCCGCTCTCTGCCAATGTCTGGAGACTACAGCAGTGGTGGTGGCTCGCCCTACAGGCTGAGTGAGGCAGAACAGAGGATGTTGGACCTAGATCTTTCCTCTTCATATGTAGGGGAGGAGGAATAGATCACACAGGTTTGTATGTACTACACGTGAGAGGAACTGCCATTATTCCCAACCAAATTCCTCTCTGCTACATCTGTGACTTTAACCTCATTTTAAAGGGATAGTTTGGATTATTTGAAGTGGGGTTGTATGAGGCGATCGGCATGCTCCCACTTTGGAGAAGCAGAAAGTACCAGGGAGCACCAGCATGGAAGCTAATCTATTTACTGCTGTGGAGGAGGTCAGCAACAAAAGGTATTGTAGCCACTTAAAAAAAAGGCCCACCTAAAAAATCAATATTAGTTTATAGTCAAGTGGCAAGGTCAAGCACAGAAAATATTCTAAATACAGTGTACACTTAAACAGATATGGATTTTTTTTTAGGTGTGCAGGTGTTTTTTGTAAGTGGCTAAACTGCTGACCCTGTCTACAGCAGTACATTGCCTCACTTATGACAATGGCTTCTTATCCGCACTGGAAGAATACTGATCACCATATACTGTATGTAATACTCTGATTATAGATATAGATAAGTACCTCTCGCAACCCCACTTCAAATAATTTGAATTATCCCTTTAACACAGACACACATATCAGTGAAGATTGTATAGACCCTTTTTCAGTTTGTAAACAATGAGAAAGCTGCGCACGCATCTTGGCAACGGAAGTACGACAGGCCACAACAGTTTGTCAATTGGCCGCTGCAAACGTGAGCAGTTTTAATCATGTTCTCAGTCTAATCACCACGTTTAATAGCCTGCAGCCATAGACGCCACCAATTGCTCTGAAACGGTCACAATCTTTTGGAAGTTTGAGCAACTTATATTGACCACTGAAATATCAATTCTGAAGTATCATATACTCAATAAACAAATGTTTTGGTGATTTTGGTGCTGGTAAAATGTTTAATTCAACCTTTGCAGCTTGATAAGTTGTCTGGATGACTGGAGGAGACCGCTACTTCTGTTGCCAAAATGCGTGCACAGCTCTTCGATGACATCAGCTGTAAAAGGGTCTATTGGATGCCAATGAGATTTTAGGGACTTCGCTATCTGTGAGAAGGACAGCAAAAATGTATTTTTGTCTTAAAAGATATTTAAGTTTCTGTTTCAGAATGTCTTTATACTTATTTTAAATTGTTTTTATATTTCAGATTTTGATAGGAATTAGAAGTGAACATATTTTTGTCTTGTTAAGAATGTGTCTTTGTATATCAGCTACTGGTACACTATTGACCATAATAAGTCATTTATTTAACATGGCATTGTACCTATGTCTGTATGCACTGTTCAACTCAAACTCTATCAATGACAGTACTCAAAACACTACAGAAGACAAGTGAATATTTTTGTTCTACACTGCTGAATGTTTTTATCATGCTGTGAAGTCCACCTGTACAATACTGTTTAGGGACCATTTGTATGTGTGATACAAGCAATGTCAAGCATTTTTCATGTGCTTTCTGCAAAATGCACAAGTTGGAGCAATAGTATGCGATTGTAACTGTTTGGGGATGAATATCAGTGAAACACTGTGGCTGAGATGCTGTTTGTTTTTATTGTTTGAGTAATATCATACACTTTATAGAAAGCAATGCTAAACTGGAAAACAGAGGATACTGTACTACCGCCTTTTTGATAATAGTTTCAAAGCAAAGGGAGATATTAAAACAAAGAGTGTAAACATGACATCAGTCTTTGTCCTCATTCACAGGGGAATTTCCCCCACTCCACTGCCCATGGCATCCAAGAAAACCAGAGGCCGCACCTTCATGGTGGTGTGTCTGAGAGAATACCAAAGGCCTTTCCAGGTCCCCCACACCACACCATTGTCAAACTGGCCTGTGTACTTCCCGTTGCGGTAGAACTTTCCATTAAGGTTGGCTGCATGACATCTGTAGACAGAAGAATAGTACATAATGTAAAGGGTGTGAGATTTCCAAATTGAAGTGATTCAACCTTCTATTTATTCTGAAAGCTTTTGTAATTGCTGTGGTGCACATGAAGTGCATTTTAAACCATAGCATTTTTAAATATATATATATATTAGAAAGCAAACCCTGAAATGGTAATATACACTTTATTTGAAAACTCTCACCTGTTGAACCACCATCCTGCTTTATTCTCCTGAGCACAATTGCCCTGAAGGTAGCGGTCATTGTCCTGTCAATAACCATCACCATCATCAGTGTTATCACAGTCATCATCTGTACATTGTCAGTAATCTTGCAGTTATTAGCAAGGGATATTTTACCAACCTGATCTTTGGTGCTGAACTGCATGCCGCTGAGGCAAGACGACCAGTGTTCCACCATCCCCCCACCACCAGTTAGAGCGTCCCCAGCTTTTCCACTGTACTGCTCATACTGGAGACGATACTTGTCCTGGAATAGGTGTTAAAGCAAATAAGGATTGTTGGGAATCACAGTTAATTCTGAGACTAAAAACAGTAAAATTGTTCATCTTACAGCTTCATTGGCGATCCTGAAGTTCTCATAAAATGCAGAATTTCTCTGTCCTTCCCAGTCCATTAGATCTATCTTCACCAGGTTCTGACCTTTAGGGCAAAGAAATATTGGCAAAACATGAGAAAACAACCCCGGAGAAAATTTAGATGCTGCAAGAAAAGAATGAATTACCACCTATCAAATGAAATGTGAAATAGGAATTCTTAGATTTAATAATTTCTGACCTTCTGAGAGAAGAGAGTACATATGTTCATTCCCCAACCAAAACTCATCATTCCACAGTTTGAAGTCACCAAAGCCATCTCTGTAGTCCACCCAGTCTCTGAAATGGCAATCAGGCAGATATTCATTAGAATCTGATGCTGGGCTTTGCAGCGATTTTGGGACATGGATCATTTTCCTATAACTTGTACATGGGCTACTTTCTCTAATTAAATACCTGTTGAAGTCAACTTTTCCATGCCGACGTTTCTGAAACACTGTCCATCCTCCTCCATCCTCCATGTCACAGTAAACCAAAAAAGGCTCCTGGTGTGATTTGGGTCTGATGCGGTAGAAACCACTTGGTGGTCTCAGTCTGTCAAACAGCTCAGAACAGTCTAGGAAGACAGTGATGAAAAGGCATTAGAGACTTATTATTGTAACTCATAAAATACTTACTTCAGGTCAGTTATTAATTGTGGGGTAAGTGATTCTGGAGAAAGATAGTTGATTGTTAAGTCTCATTGCCAGGTTGACAAATACTGATGCTTTGGGTTGGGGTTAAAAAGTACCCACATTCTTGGGGTGTCCC
>JAJHUR010002446.1:29937-56048 GCA_027495735.1 Lutjanus campechanus | reverse complement strand
GACGGACACTGAGCATTTGAAGTGTGATAAAGAAAGATCAATAAGAGAAAGAGCTAGTAGGCAAGTAGTCTTGGCCAGATAATCACTTCCAACGTGATCCCGGATCTTTCAAGTGCTCCGGGTTACCAGGAAACGTTACAGCCCCGTAAGCTAACGTTAGCACCCGGCAGGCGACGTCCCAACTTAACGACAGTCAACATGAACCAAAACTCACAAAGTTAGCCCGTTGAGATATCGACTTGTAATCATTATTCCACACTTGTTGAAATCTAATCGGCAGCGTTACTTGGCTCTTTGTGGTCTGACACGACAGCAGGTTAACGTTACACATTAAGCTGCCTACGAGGAAAGGTCCAGAGTGCTTTGGCTCAAACAGCTAACGGTAACGCTAGATTGCTCTACATGTCAGCAAAACACTGATATCTAAAGTCGCCTGGTTCTGCCCGAGGAATGGACTTCTAAAGACTGTCCGAAAATAAATCATTTAGATATCCTTCTTACACATATTAAACACTAACTGGAGCACACAGTTAACAGTTACAGGTCGCTGGACACTCGTCGAGCATAATTTAACAGGTTCACTGCCTGGTCAGCTAGCATTAGCACTGATGCTTAGTTAGCATCGCTGGCTAACTAGCCTATGCTAACTACAGAGGTAACAGTTTAATGCCTACTATAGAGACCAGATTAAAACCTTCAGAGTCAAACATTATTAATGATGGTACATACTCAGTCTTACCCGATGTCGGAAATGTGTATAGATATAAATAAATTCTTACAAATGTGCAGGACAGTGAGTCTGACACACCGCCACCATCTTCAATGAACACATCCTACTAGGCTACGTGTACAAGCAGCGTCACGGGCCAAACAACGGTTGCGTCACAGCGGGGCGGGGCTTGTTAAAGGTCATTTCTGTGTACTTATCTGAATAAATGTCGTTAATTTACTTTAATTGAATAATTTAATTCAGAAGAGATTAGGATTGAGTGCCGTTTGGTTTTGGTTTTGCTTTTTATTCATTCACATTATTATTATTATTATTATTATTATTATTATTATCATTGTTGTCGTTGTTGTTGTTGTTGTTGTTACTATTCCATTGCAAACAAAGACAATTACAGGACAAAAATAAATAATAATTAAATAAAAACAGAAGTGAATCAGCAATTAAGATTCAAGATTCAAAAAAACTTTATTGTCTATCACAGTGACAGTTGAAAATCAAAACTGTTTTAGCGTAGAGGTTCACAAACAACATAATTACATACACACCTAAAAGACACAAAAAATTAAAGATGCATTCACAAATGATTCTGTGAATAAATACATAAATAGTTGTAGTATTAGTGCAAAGCTGCATTATAAAAGTAGGGGTTGTTGGTGATGGAGTCTGCCTTTTGTTTTACTGCCACTGCAGATGTCTGAGAGTTGGGTTTGAGTGTTGCCAGTGATTTTGGTTGCATTCTTGATGATTCTTGTGAGTATTATCTCACTTTTGTCTGTGAGAAGCTGTGGCAGGATGCAGTGTTGAATGTAAAGACTGTTTCAGTAGGAAAGGTTTCAGTAGGAAAGGTACATGGACATTCATAAAGATATGGGGCTTTTCTTTTTAAGTTTTGCAGCATTTTACATATTTTATACAGTCTTACTGTATATTATTTGGATATGCAGCAAATATAAAGCCTGTGAGTCACGACCCAGCATCTGTGAATGACTGTCCTTGTTAATATACAAAAGAAAAGAAAAAAAGATGTTCTTTGGCTTTGGCTTGATTTGAGAAGTCATTAGCCAGGTAATTCTTGTTTTGGGGCCCTATGCAAAATATTTTTTGAAACTATAGAGGGGGGATTCCAAACCTTCCACAGGCGTCCATGGGCATGCCTTCAACTTTTAATACACTGCATCTTGTGAACCTTAAATGTACCTTTTCTCTCAAATTCAAATCACAAATCTAAGGTCGACCCCAGCAATTTAAACCTTCAGAAAATTATAAAAACACCCAGGTGCAGCCCCCAAGGATGCATGGGCAATTAACACACTGTAAATAATAATTTGGTGTCATTGTTTTGTGACAACGCATCTTTCAGCTAATCCATGGGGGTTATTTAGTTAATAGAAGTAGGGAAATTGTCTCAATCTCTGAGTTTATCAGAACAATTCAAAATCATATGTTTTGGAGATACATGGTTTTCACCAGACAAACAAACCATCCAAATACAACAACATTTCTAATGACAATACATAAAATATCAGATTACTGAAATGTTTCAGTGTCATCCTGCTATATCATGTCATGATTATGCACATCATCCTTGCGGTAGTTACAAGCTAAACTGTGAAGGCAAGATAGTAAATGGAGGTTAAATGGAGAGAATGAAAATGAATACTTCACAGAACTGCAATCATGCCTCTGAACTGGGGGTTAATACAAAGAGAAGGGCACATCAAGAGGAGAGCATATTTTCGAGCAGCCGTGTTGAAAGTGAAGTGGAAACAGTGAAGTGCTAGCGGCTGCTTGAGCAATGCCAGTGAAGTGTCCACTAAACCTCCTAGCAAACGGTGCAAAACAGTGAGAAATATTGAGCTCGATATTTTCTGAAGTGGTACAGGATGTAAAATGTTTGAGAAACATTGGTATAATGCATCTAGAATATTAAGAAAAAAATAATTGGATAAAATGATGAGGTGATGACATTTTATATCCAAAAGTTCAAAGGTCAGTTTCACTGTGACATCATAATGTTCAGCTCTCTATCAGTCCTCTGTCCTCCAGTAAAAATAGTCTCTAAGTGAATACTTTTTATTACAACTGCAAGGCAGTAATTCTGTTACTTGACTGCTCTGTTTTATTCGACCATTGACAGCTGACTTCTCACTCTTCCTAACTGGCCACTAGGGGCCGCAAGTGATCAACAATTGCTTCAGTTTGAAATCTTAGGTGCATCTGAGATGAGATGAGCCAGGCCTGCGCAGAATCGATCATTTCCAGGTAGATTTGAGTCCGACTTGATCCCGACTTGCTCTGAAGTCATGCACACGTG
Source organism: Lutjanus campechanus (assembly GCA_027495735.1). Classification (NCBI taxonomy): domain Eukaryota; kingdom Metazoa; phylum Chordata; class Actinopteri; order Lutjaniformes; family Lutjanidae; genus Lutjanus; species Lutjanus campechanus. The sequence continues at coordinate 53,004 of JAJHUR010002446.1, read as the reverse complement.
GGCAACGATAACCTCTCGAAGATCAGGGTGGCCACAGTTTTCAGAGTAAGGAGCTGCAGTTTCTCTCCACCAACTGCAAAGGCCTGGTTGTCACCTGATGGATGACATGACTGCCTCTGAAAAAATTGTAATTTTGACAACAAACACCATGTGTTGTGTAAAATCCTAATTTTCTGTGCATTTGTAATATTTAACACTTGATATATTTGTCTTATATTGAGCGGTCAAGTCTAGCAGACTTCAGAGAATATACAAAAACATCCATTTAGATCACCTGTGAGCTCCTTGTAGTTTGCATCTGTTAACAATATGTCTAACTTATCAAACTAACAGTTACAAAGTGCTTTACAAGGCAGATAAAAGACCAGAGGATCATGTGACAATAGGGGGATCTTGTACTTTATGTCTTCAGCTATGAACGTGGTCTGCAAACTACAGGGAGCCTACCGGTGATTTAACAGGATGTTGGTGTCTCTTCCTGTATATTCTCTTAAGTCTGCTGGACTTGACTGCATCTTTTTGTCTCCGCCTCCTGCTGCAGACACCTGATCTCGTCTACTTTCCAGGTGAAGCGCAGTTCATCTGGAACGAGCCTCTCGTTTCAGCTGGAGACAACACGTGTGTGTGGGAGTCATGTTAAAATGTTGGTGGAACTTTGCAAATCTCAGCTGGCTGCACCTGGCAATTGTGGTGACATTGCAGTAGGTGCTTCGCCATTTGTTGCCTGGTGGGGATCTGCACCTGACTGATATCGTCTAGTTCAAGTTCAAAAGCTGTCAGCAACAGCAGTGTTGTTTTCACTATGGTAAAATCAGACTATGACCACTAGAGGGCACCAGACACCCACTCACTATGGCGATTCTCTTCTCGTATTACATGCAGTGGATGTTTGACTCACTTTCAGGAACTACAGATGAGGAGACAACACTGTCAGCAAATTATTTCAGAGAAGCTCATTAAAATAAAAGAGAGGAAGCCATATCTTAAAGCTTAACAACAGCTTTTTATTGAATCAAGACAATTTTTACAAAACATTTTTAATCAGGAAATACTTCTTTGCAAACTACAACTTTGCATGAACGTTGATTTTGAATTACATCTTTTCTTAAAAACATCTTTATCTCTGAATTAGTTTATAAAACATGACATTTAGACACCTTAAACCACACTCCGTTACAAAGTGCAGGCGATGTCATTAAACACACAAACAAAAGGTCCCCATTTCTTTAACAAACAATGTTCTCCACCTCGAAGACATTTTTTTTTTTACAAGAAATCTCACAAATACATTGCTTTTCTTAGGAAAAACAGAAATCACACTGGCACTATTTTGAACTGTGGCAAATGTAACATTTCAACTTTCTACAACAGGTCTGCAAGTTAACACTTAACAGGTTAAACATGGTAACCATACTCACTGATTTGAGACACAATATGAGATAAAGAAACATCATAAATGATCACAAATCAATAACTCAGCTCCAGCCCAGACCATCATTCAATAAAAATAGGCTCAGGTTGATTTAGATGCATTTTCTGCTCATTTAGAAAACCATCTCTCAACTGATAAAGGGTATTTGTTCTGTGCTTTAAGGTCCCAAATGATCTGTGTTTACTCTTTGTCAGTGTAGCAAGCAACATTATGAAAGGTGACACTATATATATAATTGATCATCATCTAACACAGACTCAGTGATAAGACTTAGTGAAATGTAGTTCAGTAACAAAACCTGCGTCACTTAGAAAGACAGGAGGTTAAAATATAATTAATTAATACTGAAAATTTTAAAATAATCTATAAAAGTTGAAAAAAATCTGTACAAACATAATGCAAATCCCAAAAAATAAAATTTATGAAGGCCGATGCAACAAACGATTAAAATAAATCCAGTGAATATAGCAACACAAGACACAAATAAATAGCCAGTGTACACATCTAGGAGTCTTTTTTTCTGATATACACTCCTTTTAAACCGTTTCTAATCCTCCCATACATAACAGAACAAAACAAAATAAAAAAAAGCATAAATATAAAAGCATCTTCTTTATATTTCAGGTCAAAAAAAGCACTTAAATAAATACAAAATTACTAAAACTGTTCTTATCGTTAGTATAAAAACTGATAATAAAAAAGGAGCTTGTTCAGTCTTGAGACAGGTTTGTCACTCTTATATATTTTTTCACTAAAGAGTTCGGTCCATTTTTAAAAAGTCTCTACTTAAACTGGTCTGGGATGAGATTCATCTGCGAGTGGATACTTGTAGGCGGGCTGGAGATGCCTTCCGACCAATCGGACATGTTGGAATGTGGGGACGAGCTAGACCATTGGTCAGGGGAGCCAGGGGAAGGGGTTAGAAAAGGGTGGTCGGGCACCTGTAGCTGGTGGTTGGGCGTGTTGTCCATGGGGCCGGAGTAGCTGTGCTGGGAGGGAGGGGTGAGGAACTGGGTGCCGAGGATCTGCGTCTCCTGCGGCATGACCGTGTGGATGGGCATGGAGCGTCCGGAGGCGTTGTTCGGCTGCATGTCAGAGCCGCTCAGCTCCACGCTGGGGAAGCTCTGGTTGAGGGACTGGCCGGCTGTGGTGGAGTTGGAGTTCTGGTGCTGGAGCTGCCGCGTGTGCGCCTGCTGCATCATGTGAGCGGACGAGCCAAGGTGGCTGGTCTGCAGGTTCTGGTAGCCCATGATCTGAGAGAGGGTGGCGGTGCTGACGCCATGTAGGCCACCCATCATGTTGTGGGACATGGGCTGCGCCTGGGTGAAGTTTCCCTGCTGGCCTACACCTGGGTGCATCCTGGTGACCCAGTCGCACTGACCTCCCCTGGATGTTGTGCCCTGACTGTTGGGGCTGGACACGGGCAGGTGGGACAGACGGGGTGGGTTAGGGTCAAAAGACATACTGCTCATCTGGCCCATGTGGTCCCCGTTGCCTTGTAGGTGATTTAGAGACATAGGTGGGGACTGCTGGAAGGGTGACGTCATGGGAGGAGAGGCCACATCCGACAGGTAGCCATGCGGCGACTCGAGGGACTCAACTGGGGAGAGGACAGCTGATGTGTCCAGTAAGTTCCCCTTCCCATCCAGCGACTTCTTCTTCTTCAATCTATTATCTTTGCCCCCGTCTTTCCCTCCTTTCCCACCGGAGCTCAGTTTGCGAACCTTCTTGACGGACAGATTGGGCTTGAGGTTGCTAAGGTAGTCGTTAGGGGAGCAGAGGGGTGGGGAGAGGCTGGAGGTGCTCAGGGGAGCGCTGTGGAGCCCGGGACTCCTCACCACGTTGTACTCATCCAGAAGGCGGACGATGTCATGGTGCATGCGCTCCTGGGCGATGTCTCTGGGCAGCTGGTCGAGATGGTCCGTGATCTCACGGTTGGCAAAGTGCTCCAAAAGAACTTTGGCGGTCTCGTAGCTGCCTTCACGGGCTGCAAGGAAGAGGGGCGTCTCTTCCTAAAAAGTAAACAAACAAACAAAAAAAACCAGTTAATACAAAACTGATTTAATTTTTAAATCTGATTACAAACTTAGAACTTCTTTGCTGAGCCATCATGAGTAAACTAAATACTCAAACTAACTTCATAGTTAGCAAACAGTTTAATGTTTTGTTAACCTTTTAGGTGGCTAACAAACAATGTTTCCCTTTACTGACTTCTTAGCTAGCTAGCAAAAAATATAACATTTTCATAAAGAATACAGTACAGCTGACGGTGCCCCCTTTTTTAATTAATAGGTCCCAACAGCACTCAAATGTATTTTTTAATTTATCTATTAATTTTAATTTGGGTAAACAAGCATCTCCATATTGATTAAACTCCATTTAATTTTGGTTTACCTCAATAAACTTAAAAAAAAATAGAGATTAGTTTATAATTGTGCAACAGAGCTCAGCTTAATTTCAAATTACAACATGATGCTCATACCAAACCTTGCTTTGCTAAACTCTGATTAGAACTAATCGTAGATTAAATTAATCTCTGATGGTGCAACCCACAACTGTGAATGTACTGGTGTTAAATAATTGTCAAATACCTCGACCACAGTCACATGATTTCACATACCTTGTTGTCTTGCATGTCTTTGTTGGCACCGTTCTTCAGCAGCACCACAGCTGCCTCCACATTGTTTACAGCCGCGGCCCAGTGAAGAGCAGATTTACCTACAGATGGAGAGAAAAGGGGGGGGGGGGGTTGATTATCATAACGGCTCAGCAAACTAAAAGATCTTTATGGACTGTGGAGATGATAGGTTGATAAAACGTACCAGAATCATCTGTGGCGTTGGCATCAGCGTGGCAGTTGATAAGCTCCTCCACCATGCCATCAACCGCCAATCGGGCTGCCAGAATCAGCGGCGTTGTTCCATCATGCATGCGGGCGTCGAGATCAGTGGCACGGTTTCTGATTAAAATCTGCAAGGACAGACTTGTTTAGTTAACAGCTGTTTTAAGCTGCAGCACAAACTTTATCATAAATCACAGCATGGAGAGAGACATGAGACTCCTGCAGAGGAAGCGGTTACCTGGAACACTCCCTGTGCGTCTGCAGCCACAGCGGCGTGAAGTGGAGTGCGGCCCATGTTGTCCTGAACGTTGGCATCGGCACTGGACTCCAGGAGGCGTTTGGCGGCATCGGAGCGGGCATAGCGAGCGGCCAGGTGGAGGGCGGTCTCGCCTGTGCGGTCAGTCTGGTTGTGGAGGTTGGCGCCCTGGTAGATGAAGTCAGAGATGATTTCTGCTGAGGGGTCCTCTTCCTCTTCGCTGTTACCGGTCTCCAGTCCTCCGCCGCTGCAGGAGGCGATCATCAGGGGAGTGAAACCATCTGAAACAGGAACAGAGTCATGTGTTGTTGTTCTCTGCAGATTATGAAATCTTTTAGGGGGCTTTCATCATAAGAAATATATATACAGACGCAGCATTGACGGCTTCGGCACATTGCAGCAATACATGAACTTTGCAACCATATTGGTGAGGGCAAGACTGGCCTGTAAACAAATACATGCATTGACAAGTGAACACACCTGGTCCTCTGACGTTGACATCCATGCAGTCATTTTCTATCTCTCCCTGAGGAGGTGTAGGAGCGATGGACGTAATACGCAGGTCAGCTGCATCCAGGTGCTGCTGTGTCCATTTCCTGTGGTCAGTATGGTCGCCCAAATCCAACATGGCCTGCTCCTCAAACTGAAAGACACACCAATCAATCATCACAACGTCAGCACCAGTAACACACGTGAAAATGGTTTAGACTAGACAGTTTTAGATAAGAAGTGACTCATATCAGATTGTTTGTCTTACCCTGAAGCGTCTGCACTCTGGATCTTCATCATCCCATTCATTTTGATTGTCATCCATAAGATTAATATCAGAGTTTTTCATAGGTCTGTTGAAAAGAGGAAGTAGGTTAGAAAAGTTACCAGACATCAAGAAAACACTGAGCTGCAGGTAGACTTCAAAGCATAGCTGCCTTTATATTACACTTTTAGACTCTACTCACTTCAGTCCAACAGAATCCTCTCCCAGCGGCTCTCTGCGCTTCTTCTTGCTGGGCTCCGACACTTTGAATCCCTCAGGGAACCAGAGCTGGCCGTGCTCTCGTCGCCGCTTACGGGACACCAGAACTCCGAGACAGACGAAACCCAAGGCAGCCAAGCCCAGGAAAACAACGTACATGGGGTAGAGCTCTGAACTGGGCGGAGTGGGTCTCACACCTGGAAAGATGAAAGCCAATGTCACCGTGTGTTACTTCATTTCAACTTGAGACCATGTTTATTATATTACATTGAGATGAAATGGGTTACGTACTGGTGACAGCTTCGATATAGGGGACGTTGAGATTCCCACTGGAGGCCAGAGCTCCAAGGAACGCAGCGACATCTGTGGCACTCTGGAAGCATTCAGTCGACTGCTGGTAACACTGACGGTTGTCAATCTCCAGGTACACTATAGACCTATGAGCAGAAATGGGTGAAAACATTAACATTAATCTAAATACAATATTTTGTTCGCTTATAGATATGTTATGGTAATGAAAACACTGTAAAAGAATTGTGATTTCTTTGTGGTACCTACCCTTTGACTTGCACAGGATCCAGCTCTCTGCGTTTGCGAGGGCTGACCATGCCAGTCACGCTTTCCTTCACTTGACCCAAAACGTTGGCGGGCATTGAAGCCCACTCGGGCCAGCCGTCCGCAGAGCGTTTCAGCACGTTATGTTTGACGAGGTCCTGCTCGTTGCCGTAGTAAGGGAAGATCATCGGTTCTCCTTTGGCATCGCGGCGGAACACCACGTTGGTGTGGAGAACGCTGCTGAGGTCTCTGAGGAAGGCTGAGGAATGGTTTTTAAGCTGCTCTGGGGGAATATGGACCACCAGGACTAAGTGGCCGTCTGCCAGCTTCTCTGGCATGTTGTTGGCACAGTCCAGGCCGTCCCATTCACATTCTGCGTTGTTGCAGCCTTGATCACAGTGACCGTCAGCGTAGTGGTCTTTACAGTACTGGTCATACAGCGGGCTAGAAGAGAAGAAGGAGACTGGGTTAGTATTCTGCAAGAACACAAATAAATCACAAATTCCAACAATAAACAAGCCCTTTTCTCAGTTTTTTTTTAAACTTACTTGCATTGTCCTTCCTGTCCTTGACAATCAAAGCCATCATAGAGACATCCAGCACTGTTGCACTGCCCATCACACTTCCCATCGTTGAAGTAGCGCCAGCACTGCAAGGCGGCGGAGCAGTTTTGCCAAGGATCATCAAAATTAAGCGAGCAGTCTCCTCCGTCCCAGCCGCAGGCGTGGTTGTTGCACAGCGAGTCGCAGATGTGGTTTCCCGCCCACTCGTCGCACTGAGGAATCTCGCAGCTCACCTCCACTTCCGGAGGTGGTGTGATGTCTCGGCCGAACCCTCCCACGAAGGAGTAGTCCAGGATGTGGCACAGCAGGCCGTTGAAGTTGCTGGGGCAGCTGCACTGGAAGAAAGGTGAGTCCGGGGTGATCTGGCAGGTGCCGCCGTTGTAGCAGGGGTTGGAGATGCAGAGGCTGTCGGTGGGCGTCTGGCACTCTGGTCCGGTGAAGGTTTGCGGACACAGGCAGCGCGGGCCCAGGTGGCCTGACACGCATGTACCTCCATTCCTACAGTTCAGACTCCCGCAGGAGCGAGAATCATACTCGCAAGAAGAGCCGGTGAAGCCCTACAGGAAGAGAAATTGACAGAGGTTACAATTTTTATTTATCCTTCATTTAATCAGGAAGGTCCCATTGAATTTCAATATCTGTTGTCGAGATGGGCAGAGAAAAAGGGGTTTCACATAAAAATACAGACAATTAGTAATGTAAATAGATAAATAGTAATGTAATAGGGTAATTTACTGAATAAAGTCCATTGAGCTGTTTCATATAAGTTATAAATGTTAATTAAACAGAAATAAACCAATCACATAAACCAATCAAACCAATTTTAATTTAACACCTGACATTTGCAATAAGTCCACTACCACTTTTAGAGTGTATATAATAGTATCATCTGCATAAAAGTGTACCTGACCACTGAGCTATACTTGAGAAAAGAAGTATTTCTTAAGTGGCAGTGGTCTAAGTGAATCACACAGCTGTACTCACAGGTGGACATTTGCAGATGAAACCATGAGGTGTGTTACTGGCAACAGCACATGTTCCTCCGTTCCTGCAGGGTCTTCCTTTGCAACCATCAAACACCTTGTCACAACGCTGACCTGCAGAACAGAGGGAAGATGTCACCATTTGTACGTCATTTCAACACTGCACACAGGCATATTTCAGTCTCGTCACGTGCTGCTAGATGCACATCGGTACCTGTGTATCCGGTGCGGCACTCGCAGCGGTAGCTGTTGGTGAGCTGGATGCAGTTGTAGGAGCCTCTGGGGTCACAGGGGTCAGACAAACACTCGTTGACGTCACCTTCACAGCGCTCACCCACGTAGCCCGGCGGGCACACGCACTGGTAGCCTCCGATGCGGTCCACACACTTGCCGTTGTTGAAGCACTTGGGCTCGTTGGTTAGAGGGTCGGTGGAGGGGGTGCAGTCGTCCAAATTAATCTCACAGTGAACACCTACAGGAGAAACATTAAGTTAGATAACATCCTCATTTTTGTGGTCATAAGTGTATTTTTTGCTGGTGTATGAATGTGACTGTGCTCTGCAGGTCTGTACCTTGTGTTCCTCTGGGACAGGAGCACTTATATGTGTTGATGAGGTCGATGCAGGTGCCTCCGTTCTGGCAGGGCTGAGACTGACACTCATTGATCTCTTTGGAGCAGTTTACACCATGGTAGCCAGGGAGACACTGAAAAAGAAGAGAAAGAAATAGTGTTTATTTATTTTTTGTACAACAACTCTCAACTGTCCAATAATCTCTACTCATATCTGTAGATTTCCATGTTACCTATTTTATTTAAATCAACCTACCTCACAACTGTAGCCTCCGAGATAATCAGTACAGACGGCTCCATTCTGGCAGGGATTGGGTGAACACTCATCCACCTGCTCCTGGCAGTAGCTCCCGGTGTATCCGGCCTGGCAGCGGCAGTAATGTGTGTTTCCAGCATCCAGACACTGCCCTGAGTTTCTGCACAGGTGAGCCACCTCCACCCCTGAAATCAATCATAGAGGACAGAGTTAAGCAATGACAATCAATCCAATCACACACAGGACTTGTAGATTTAAAAGGATAGTTTGGATTAATTGACGTGGGATTGTATGTGGTATTTATCAGTGTATTAACAAAACCACCATTAAAAATAAATATCAGTTTAACAGCCTTTTCCAGTGGGACATTGCGTTACGCAAGCCAATTATCACTCTCTCCAAATCAACCAAACTCCATAAGCAAAATCACAATTTTACCTCACAGAACACAGGAGTTGCTGGTCTACCACTGCCTCAAGTGTGTTACTGTGTGACTTATGAATCAATAACACAAACACAAAGTTACAGATTGAGGCAGCAGTAGATCAACAACTCCCATGTTCTGTTAAGTAAAATTACTGGTTTTTCCTATGGAGTTTGGTTGGTTTGGAGAGAGCAATACTTGGCTTGTATAATTGCAGTTTCCCCTCAGAAAAGCCTCTCTAATAGCAAGGAAAACTGGTCAAAATACTCTCTTTAAAAATTCAAAAGCACAATGGAAAATAACTTTTGGCTGTCTATCATACCTTGCTGTTTGGCTGCGACCTCACATGACACACTGGGGATGTCACAGTAGAGACCAGTCCATCCAGTCTGACACTGGCAGGTGTAAGAGGCTCCCTGCTGCCAACACGAGCCTCCATTCTTACAGGGGGATGAATCACACCAGCGCACGAGATTCTAACAGGGAAACAAAGGAGGAAAACACTTAGTAAACTGTGCAATTAAGGCAAAGCATGGGAGCTTTCCACAATTAGCCTGATGAAAGAAGATTTCACCCTACCTGACAGTTGACTCCTGTGTAGCCATGAGGACAGGTACACTTGTATGTCCCGTAACTGTCGAGACAAGTGCCTCCATTGAGGCACGGTTTGGAGTCACACTCGTTGATGTCATACTGGCAGTAGCTGCCGGTGAATCCAGGTAAACACAGGCAGGTGAACGCGTTGATTCCATCCACACAGGTGCCGCCGTTGAAACAAGAGCTGCAGAAACACGAGAAAATAAAATGTTAAAACATTATTAGACTTGCTTTGGGTTGGTTATTTAGCAAAGTTTGACAGTGCAGACAATATTTTGACGAGGCGAGCTACCTGTCAGTGCAGTCGTTGGTGTTGATCTCACAGTTGATGCCGCTGAAGCCAGGCGGGCAGGTGCAGGTGTAGCTGTTGACGCAGTCGGTGCAGTTGGCACCGTTCCTGCAGGGGTTGCTCTCACACTCGTTTATGTCCTGCTCACATCTGCCGCCGCGGAACCCGGGCAGACAAGTGCACGTGAAACTGTTGATGCCATCGCGGCACAGACCACCGTTACTGCAGGGATCTGAAACACACAAAAGAGGAAATAAAATCACCATTTGCTCGTGATGTTCTGAATTATAGACACGATGAGAACTTCCAGTGGTGCAGATCTGTTCCTTACTTGGTTTGCAGTCGTCAGTGTCCGTCTCACACTTCTGCCCAGTGTAACCCGGCTGACACTTGCACTGGTAGCCTCCCATGGTGTTATGGCAAATAGCACCATTGCGGCACGGGCTCTTCACACACTCGTTGATATCGATCTCACATGTTTGACCTTAAAGGAAAGAGACAGATGAAGAAAAGTTAATCACTTTGTCCAGAGGATGAATACAAAATGAGGTCTATACATCTAAAAAAAAATCTTTTAAGCGTCATATTAATTATGTTAGAAATAAAACATCTCTTGATCTCTTGTGTTTATGTCCTTGCTGATGCTACTATGTTACTTGGTTAATTTTCATTTAATGTTTGTTAACCCCTTTGAAAATGAGATGGCACATCTCAAGGGGTTTATCCTCTTACAAAATCCTGAAATAAAATAAAATGAAAAAAGCCTGTGTGCAGACAGATTTATGGACAGATGCACATGATCAGGTGAAACAGAAATGGGTGGTTTGATACCTTGCCATCCTTCAGGGCAGATGCAGGAGAAGCTCTGGTAGTCTTCAGCCTCCTTACACACTCCACCGTTTTTACAGGGTCTGGGGCTGCAGGGCGCCAGCAGGGTCTCACAGTTGTCACCTGGTGGCAGAGAAGAGAAAACATCAGCGTTTGAGTTGCACTATTATTGTGAAGCAACTGATTCGGACTTCAGTATCAAACACCAGGTCACAACTTTAATATTACATTTCCATTTGTTTCCTGAAAAAGATTTAAATTTTAAGAGTGACATAAATCCCAGTTTACATCCCACTTCCTTATCCATTTCCATGACGACTTAGCCAAACAGGAAGGGCCTTCCTGTTTCCTGCTATTGTGCGATCACAGACAGGAAACAGGAAGTGGGAATAGGGCTTGGAGCAGGCTCCAGCTCTCCCCTTATATTAGCCGCTGTGGCATGTTATTCCAAAACACACACACACATACACATAGTGTTATCCCTGCACAGCAGACAGGCAGATCTTTCCACGCAGAAATGCCAAAAACAGGCATCCCTGTTCGTGGTGATGTTTTCTAAAACAACATGAGATAGGAGGAGTGGACACGCCTTCTGTGTGGAAAGTGGAAGATTAGCTTCAGATCTGTGCAAACAGCTGAGTCAGCAGCTAAATGAATTAAACAGCCCAGGTAGTAGTCTGTGCATAGTTGCACAAACCACCTTAAGTTTCAATTTTAAGTTAGTCCCTTATGCAAAATATTCCTCTGAGCTAATGGGTTCACTTAAGCATAAAGCCACTTAGCTTGTCTCTTCACCTGAGTATTCAGGCTTTCTTATATAAAACAGCATATGTGCACTTCAGTTACCATGGTTACGCTTCACTCACATCATTCTTAAATGTTACCAGACAGTTGTTAGCTAGCTTAGCGAGCACACTTCGTTAGCCTCAGTTAGCTAGCTTCTCTAAAACAAATAAAGGAAAAAAAACAGAAAGGAAGGAAGCCAAACTGAACAGGAGATGACAATGTTGCTCTTCTCTAATATGGAAAGTACAAGCATATAATCCAACATAAATTTAACCCACAGATGAATACCATATAGCTAACGATACAGTTAAGGAGTTATGATAATGTTCGAATAGCTAGCTACAAAGTTGGGTTTTCCCTGTCCAGAAAAATGTGTGTTTGTATTTCCTCCTCCTCTTCAAACACCATAAATTCAGCCATTGTCTTACTGTATGTTCCACAAATTATCTCACTTTTAAGAGATTGTTGTACTTTCTAGCAAGACATAAGAGAATACTTAAGCAGCTAAGGACAAACACTTAGAGATTAAACAGTTTTCCCTTCCAACACCCTGGTAATTTCACATAACATTGTTCCATCCTTAGATAAAAAATTAGGAAAATTTAAGCGTTTTTTTTTAGCAAGCAGGTAGTGATTCTTTGCGTGAATAAAAAGCAGCTACATGTCGTACCAGTGTAGGGCAGCAAACAGTTGCACTTGTATCCGGCCACATCGTCGATGCAGGTGCCCTGGTTGAGGCAGGGGTTGGAGGCACACTCGTTGATGTTAGTTTGGCAGTTAGGTCCTACAGTGGCGGGATTAGAGAGCACACTTGGGTTAGATTATACGCTAACAGGGCGCACACTCTCTCTCAATAAGCAAAAAAGGAAAAGAAAGGGGCTCATAACTGACCGGTGAAGCCGGCTCTGCACGTGCAGTGGTATCCGCTGGTCATGTCCTTGCAGGTTCCTCCGTTCATGCACGGGTTGGACTCGCACTCGTTGTTGTTGATGTCACAGTTCGGGCCGCTCCAGCCGGAGTCACAGGTGCACTTGTAGCTTCAGTGCAAAGGAAATGTCAGGTCAGTGGTGATTTTTCATTTATATTTCAACCACTTTTTGCAGCTTAGTCATGATATTTTATTTTAGTTTTACTCCTGTGTCAACTGTTCTTGTCAGTTTTTGTCATATTTAGTCAGCCTCATCCTGTTTGGACATGTTAGTCTTATCTTAGTCACATTTCCCATCGTTTAGTGCTGCTTAGTAGAAGAGTTTGTTAAGTTTGCTGTTTTATGTTCCAAAATCCAAACTTTTTATTGGTGTTTAGCCCTTTTTTTTTTGGCTAACAATAATGCTTGTTGATATAGTCACAGTTACTTTGACCTTATGACCTGAATAAGACTCTGTGACCCGTTGACTAATTCATGAATTAAGACTTTTTATATATACAATCAGGGTGCCTCAGATTTTCCTAGAATGCCAACTAATATCTTGGACTTTCATAATTAGTAAGCTGCACAGTCTTTGTTTCATTTTTATAGTCATAGTTGGTGTAACATCTTGCTATTGTCTCGTCTTAGTCATGGGTAAAAAAGGTCATTGATGAACAATATTTTGTCATAGTTTTGGTTAACAAAATTGACACTGGTGCTCACCCATTGATGAGGTCCTGGCACCGGCCGTGGATGCAGGGGTTGCTGCCGCACTCGTCCACCTGAGACAGACAGGTGGCGTCGTTGTAGCCCTCCGGGCACAGGCAGGTGAAGCTGTTGATGCCATCGACGCACGTGCCGCCGTTGTGGCAGGGGTTGATGGCGCACTCATCGATGTTGATGTTACACATCGCTCCTGTAAGACAATTTTACCAATATCGATATCAATACTAGGGATGGCTTGATGCCACTTTCTCATGTCTGACACAGATCTTGATAACAGTATCTGCTGATACCAATCTGATATTGTCTTTTAAGCTGTTAATACCACATTTGAATGGATGGAAACAACATTTTACTCCCCTAAAGAGACAAATACACATCCAACAAGATGACTCTGGCATGCAATATCATTGTTTCTTTTTATTCAAACTTTTTCACCCAGAGAGGGTTTGACAGTTGTAATTATTGATAGTTTTTTATTTAAATAATGGAATTGACATTATTTTTGTTCAAATATCATTATTATCAATCATTTTTACTTAAATAACATTACTATTGATTGTTTTTAGTTAATTGACATTATTACTTATAGTTTTTTTTAAGGAATTGATACCAAATGAGTAGGTTGAGAACTGATGTATCTATCCTGCAGAACCAATGTATCCATCCCTGTTAAAAATTGAAAAATAACTCCACTGGCCATGATGAAAGCCCCACAGCTGGACACTTTGCTCTCCGGTGTGGTATTCTTTGAACCTTTCTAAGCTGCTTTTTGAGGTGCACTGTGTGGCTTTTGGACAATAGAGACTAAACACCAAAGACTCCAGAAACATTCAACAGGCTGAAGCTGTAGCAGCTCCAATGTGTGCCTAGCCTGGCGGCCCCTAGAGGCCCCTTTGCCTCTCCTGCATTGATTGAATGGGGTCCTGTTGAATAGGCAGAAGGAGGGCTTCAGCTGGATCTGAGCGGGGGAGGTGCTGCCAGGAGAGGAGGGGAGGGGGCTGTAGCTACTCTGCCTATTCACACACGCACACACACACCACCCCCCATCCAGGGAGAACTAACCTCACCCAGGGCTGTTTACAGGGACAGAAGGCCAGAGCCATTTCACACACAGCCGAGCAACAATTAAACCCCCCTCTGATCCCCCTCCTCCTCCTCCGCTCTTCATCAATCAGGAGGGGAGGGGCCCAACTGCCTGATCTTCAGTTACAATAGTCCTCTGTCCCTGTGTGTCTCAGTCCCGCCGTGCCCTCCACGCTCACCCCGTCAGCACAAAAAGATGGAGGGGAGGAAGAGGAGGAGGGATGCACACTTGTTCCTCCCTGCCCCCTTTCTAGACTAATCACACGGCCACTACCAGTCAGAACCGGCTCTGTTGGGCCATGAAAGGGAGGAAGACGAGAGCAGTCCACTTGTTGGTGTAACTAAAGCTTTACTTTGCAGGTGGACATATGCCATAAGAGCTGAAAACACTTCAGTTCTGAGATGCTTACAGGATTTGTCATGCAGTTACACACTAATAAACATCAGCTATGTGATTAAAGGCCGCTCTTTTTCTTTTAAAGTATCATCTTACACACTCTTTCCAGGCTCAACGTCACAGGCTTTTCAAATGGCAAACAAAGTTAGCGCATTGTGAGTGTGTGTGTATCAGGTTGGGCACTGTGTTCCTTTCTTTATCCCCCTCCTCCTCTGCTTCATCCCACACAGGCAATCTGACACCATTGTTCCGCAGGAGTGGACCCGCCTGCCACCTGTCCTACCTGCCCCTCCCAAAGCTCAGGGGACCATCCCCCCACACCTGTAAACTCCACCTAGCGCTCACCTGTGTAGCCAGGCTCACACGCACACTCGTAGCCGTTGATTTTGTCGATGCATCGCCCGTAGTCGCAGGGTTTACTCTTACAGTCGTCCAGGTTCACCTCACAGTTGAAACCTGCAGATTGGAGCAGATGTTAAAAAAACGATTTGAGGAAAATCTAACTGGGAAGATCTGACAGAGCTGAGTGTCGATGTCTAAAATCTCACCTGCGGTGCCTTTGGGGCAGGCACAGATGTATGTGTTCTCCCTGTCCTGACAGGTGCCACCGTTCTTGCAGGGCTGGCTTAGACACTCGTTGATGTTGGTCTCGCACAGGCGGCCGGTGTAGCCGGGGCGGCAGTAGCAGGTGAAGGAGGCCAGACCGTCCTTACAGGTGCCATAGTGGCAGGGGTCAGAGTAGCACTCGTTGATGTCAGTCTCACAGTGCTGCCCAGTGTAACCTGCACAGGAAAATAGAGTATTTAATAAAATAAGCTTTTATTTTGAGACAAACTAGGAAAATAGAGGAAACTTGTGAGAAAAACCTTACCTTCAGCGCATTCACAGGTGTACTTGTTGGGACCGTCGGTACACTTTGCTCCATTCTTGCAGGGGGTGCTGGCACATTCGTCAATGTCCACCTGACACAGGCTACCCGAAAAACCTGCACATGCATTGAACAAAATACAGAATTAAACTTTTCTTCAGATCATTGTTTAGGACTGTGTTGCACCAACACAGACTAATTTAATTTAAGATTAGTTCTACTTAGAGTTGAGAAAAATTAGGTTTTAAAATGAGTAAATCCAGGTCTGAAACTAAGCAGAGATCTGTTGCAGCTAATCTCACTTTAGAAATCCAAGTTCAGAAATGTAAAACAGAAATTAAGTAGTTTAATCAGTATGGAGATGTTTGCTTATTCAAATTAAAATAAATCAAAGTATAAAAGAAAACTGTTGCTGCTTTGCATTCCTTAGCAAAACATTACATCGTTTGCTAGCCAAGTTAAAAAGTGTTACATTGTTTGCTAGCTAGCTAAAAAGTTCGCTAAACAGAAAAACTAACCCTGGGTTTAATGTGAGGCTTAGGTTTAATCTCTCTTAATTGTAAGCTTATATAAAAGTTTAGTACAACATGATTTAGAGATGATTTAGCTCCATATACACAGCAAATCTTGGTTACAGTGTGCATGATGCAAAAATGGAGAGCAGAAAAGCTCATTTGCATCTGAAGTAGGTCTGCAGGAGATTGAAGGTCCTAACGAACCATTCGACAACACACTTTCAACCCCCACCTCCTCCTCTTCGGCTCTTACTGTGCAGTGAAATCTTTCTTTCAAACCACAACACAATGGGCCTCCAGCTTACCGGCCATAAACCAATCCCTGCCCCCAAATTCTGGCGCTAAGCTTCAACACAAACTCTTCGTGCCCGCCAAATATGCTAATGTTCCTGCAACCTGATCTGCTCTGTCCTGTTCACCCTTCAGTGACACCATTAGAAGGAGTAAATCATTCACATTCAATATGTGAACCATATATGGTGTGCAATACTCCTTGACAGCTGGGTTAATGATCCGCTCCTTTATAGCCTCCTCTCTGCTCCCATTGTCTGACCCAAAAAAAAGGTGAAAGGAGACCCAAATGATCCGAGAACCTCTTCCTTTCGCTCCATTGACTCTATCATCTTTCACGTTTCCTGATATGTTCTCACCTTTGGGGCACTCGCAGTGGAACGAGTTGATCTTGTCGATGCACTTGCCATTGTTGAGACAAGGCTGGCTGGCACACTCATCTGTGTTGATGTGACAGAACACACCCTCGTATCCTGAAATCCCACAGACACACAAGGAAAGAAGTATTAGTCAAACCACGTTTCCTTTTTCACCCCAGTCACTGTTCCAGGGTTTAATAATGGTCCAAAGTTACAAACATTCATGCATTCAACTCTCTCTTACCCGGCATACAGATGCAGTGGAACCCTCCAATCTGGTCCAGGCAGGTGGCGTCATTATGGCATGGATTGGACATGCATTCGTTGACGTCCATCTCACAACGAGGTCCCTCATATCCTTGAAGACACTTACACTGGAAAGAGCCTTTGGTGTTGAGGCAGCGACCACCATGTTCACAGGGGTTGGCACCTACAGCAGTTAAGGTACAAGTTGTCATACAGTTGATACGTGGTAATTTGGGCATAATAATTATAATAGGACATAAGTCTCGTCCATTTTTGGTTAGCAGGTTGTCTGAACTAGCTGTGTTTCTCCTTTCCTGTTTGCTGTACTTAGATATGCTTTGTGCTCAGCTCATCTATGGCTAAAAGAAAACTTAATTTTTAAGATGGTTAAAAATATAGCTGGAGGAACTGTACGAGCAACATAATTATAAAGTAACATCTTAAGTTAGCTAATGTTAGCAAAATGCGAGCTAATTAGCTAGTTAATCTACATCAATCATTAGGTAGCATGTAGCTAATCTAGATCAAGCTAGTTACACATGAGGGCTAATGTTAAAACACTAGCTATCAAGCTAATCTACATCTATTGTTAGTTAGCTAAGCTAGCATTTTGCTAACATTAGCTAACTTAAGATATGTCTATATGTGCTTTTATAGGCCCCCCAGCAACATCTTTTCACCATCTTCAAAATCTGGTTTTCCTATCAACATTATTTTTCCCAGGATGGTGAGGGCATCACTTGCCCTGCTCTGCCTCTGATTGGCTTACCCTGATATCATTACCCTAAACCTACCCAATCTCACTCCTCATGCCTAAACTTACCCAACCCAAACTAGCAAAAGCAACGACTACTAGCCAGTCAGTGTCAGAGTAGGGTGGATCATGAATTTGCGTGCTCCTGAGGAAATAAAAATTGCGTGCAGGAAAGGAGAAAGTTGACAGAAG
Organism: Lutjanus campechanus; assembly: GCA_027495735.1. Classification (NCBI taxonomy): domain Eukaryota; kingdom Metazoa; phylum Chordata; class Actinopteri; order Lutjaniformes; family Lutjanidae; genus Lutjanus; species Lutjanus campechanus. The sequence goes on along the minus strand of JAJHUR010002446.1, from coordinate 35,308 downwards.
AAGAAAAAAACATTAGTGTTTATAGCTTACCAAGGGAGCACTCATCAATGTCCAGGTTGCAGGCTGACCCAGTATAACCTGGAGGACAGGTGCAGATTGCTTTGCCATTGACTGGGTTGGTGTCACAGTTGGAACCCTTCTGACACGGGTTGCTGATGCAGGCGTCATCGAGGTGGCACAGCAAACCTGTGAAGAACAAATTATCATCAAACTGTATCATCGCTTCTTTCAAATCACATTCTGTGTGCGCAGCATGTCTGGAGCAGCCGCGGAGAGACGTACCTGTGCGCCCATGAGGACACTCGCAGAAGAAGGAGGCGACGCGGTCATGGCAGGTGGCGCCGTGGTAACAAGCAGCACTGGCACAGTCGTCGATGTTCTCACTGCAGTCGTCACCCGTCCACCCGTTGACACAGACGCAGTGATAGCTGCCGTGAGTGTCATGGCACGTTCCTCCGTTCTGGCACGCGTTGGGCATCAACTCACACTCGTCCACATTTTCTGTGCAGTATTGACCTGAAAGAGTTTATAAAAAAAAAAAAGCATAAACAACAAGTTCATAAATGTTTTTTCTGATTTAATTTAAAGTTAGACAAAAAGGTTGGGTTGCACCAATAAGGATTAATTTTTAAATTGTTAAATTAAGTCAGTTAATCAGTTAAATCAGTTTTTTTCAACGGAGCAGAACTTTTTGGCTTGGCTTTGAAGTTTTGATAGCTTTTAGCTGGTTTGCAAACAATGTTTTGTTAACTTTTTATCTAGCAAACAAAGAAACATTTTGTTAAGAAATGCAGAGCGGCACAAAGTTTTTGCTTGGATTTACTAAATGGATTTAAGTTTTGATTTGTGCAACAATGCTCTGCTTAATTTTAAATCTGGATTTACTCAATTTAAAGCTGGTTTTGCTCAAGTCTGATTAGAGCTCATCTTAGATTAAATTAATCTTTGTTGATGCAACACAGTCAAAAAGTCTATGATTATACTCTTAGCAAAAGATCACCTGTGTAGTGAGGTGGGCACTGGCAGTTGTAGGTGTTCACACCATCCACACACACACCACCATTCTGGCAGTTGTGGCCTGGACAGTCATCGATGTTATGCTCACAGTGCTGACCGGTGAAGCCTGATGAACAGGACAAAAAGAGACAACACGTGAAAAGGTTAGGAGTGACAAAGATGCAGAAAAAGATGTAGCAACATTTCCTCTTAGTTAATAATCAGACCATTTCTTCCTCTTGGTATCACTGTGCAATTAAGCGATAGATAAGCCCTCGACATCCTCGTGTTGGAGTGTTTTAATACCCTGTAGACGACAGTGTAACTTGTCTCCTCTTAAAACATCAAAGGCTTGAGTGGGAGTTTTACAGCCACAAAAGTCTGATTAACTATCAACCCGCAGCTCTGCAGGTGCCCGTGCAGCCTCGCTATCAAGCCGCATTCCAGCACGGACACCCACGAGAGACACACAGCGTGGATTAAACTTTAACACACAAGCCCAGAATACCCCTCATTCATCTGCATATATAAACAACTCACTCTGTGCAGGCCATAAGCGCTCAATCCAACTAGTTGAAGCTAAAATAATGACCAAATATTTAACCTTTCAAAGAAATAAAAGTGTGCTCCGTTGGTACAGTGTGGTTTCTTTGCAGCTACAGTCTTGCCTCCAACAGCTGCACCCACAATTGCCCAAGATTAACCAAACTTTTACACAACACTGCAACGGCTCTGGGTGCCAACACAATAAACCTGTATTTAGCAGAAAAACAAGGTACTTTGTGGGTGTGTGACCTCATGAACAGGGTGTGTATATCTATACGTTTATGTGTATGCGCGCGTCCACAGTGTTGTAGGGGCTCGCTGGTGATTATCAGAAGGAAACGTCTGTGTGACTGCATCCTGCCAGTGGAGGCTGGCAGAGAGACACATGGGAGGAGGGGGGGTAACCAAAGATTATTCATTCCACCCAATCAGATTTTACTACAACAACAGACGGGTTTTTAGGTCAACTGATGTAATAGAAAACAAAAGTGTGTGTTTAGTCACTGCATTAGCCATATGCAACTCCATATGTCAACAGAAAAACAACTATTGTTCCGCGAAGTTGTGTATAGATATCAGTGATGCAAAGTTACTGTACAGTTTTGATGTACTTTTCTGCTACTTTATACTTCTACTCTACTATAGTTTAGAGGAAATCATTCTTATTCCAGTACATTTACTGTCAGCTCACCCATTCTCATTTCTCAGATTTCTGTGAGTTGTTGATGGGACTCCCCAGATGAACATTTTGTTTGCCACAATCGTCTTTTCTTTGTCTTATATGAAATAAATGAGATTCTTATTTTGAGCTTACTGAAGTCTCATCTGTTTCTCCTGATTTCAGATATCAAGATATCAGTAGAAATGTTTATAGCAAAACTTTCTGGTTGGGAACCACTGGACTAAACTACAGAACTTCGCTGTATAAAATAGTTGAAACTAGCTCCACTGATCAGCATTAATTTAATAATACTTCTTCCACCACTGGTAGATATATGTTTGTTTGTGTTTTACCTGGCAGGCAGCTACAGTCGTAGGTGGTGTCTCCCTTCTGGACGCAGGTGCCTCCGTTCTGGCACGGCGAGGGGCTGCAGGGCATGTAGGGGGTCTCACATTGTTGACCAGTGTACTCTTGAGGACAGCGGCAGTGGTACGAGCCCACCTCGTTCACGCACACACCACCGTTAAGACAGGGAGAGGGAGTCTGGGCGCACTCGTTGACGTCTTGCTTGCAGGTTTGACCGTGGAAGGCGGGCGGGCAGGTGCAGATGTAGGTGGAATCAAAGGCCGAGCACTGGCCGCCATTTGCACATGGGTTGGAAGCACATGGGTTGGCGAGCTGGCAGGTTTTACCTTGAAAACCAAACAACATCAGAGTCATTAATCGTGATGGTTTATGGCGAAATGAGGGAAAGGAAAGATAAAGTTTTAGCTACATACCTGACCACCCGGGTGGGCAGCGGCAGCGGTAGGCGGTGAGGGTAATAAGATCACATGTTCCTCCATTGCGACAGGGCGAGCTCATGCAGGCATGGTTGGTCGGTGTCAGGCACAGCCGGTCGGTGAAACCCAGGCGGCACACGCAGCGGAAATCAAATGTGTTGCCATGGGAAACAGCTCGGCATTCGCCACCGTTGCGGCAGGGTGAAGGGCTGCACGGACTTGGATACTGGCACCGATTGCCTACGTAGTCACTGGGACACCTGGAAGTAGACAGTGAAGAGGGAAGTAGAGATGATTAGAAAACAAGGGCCGTTTTTTTGTTTGTTTAATTCATGGGAACAACTGACCCTTTTGGAACCTTTTGGAACAGGAAGCATTTTCCCCTAGGATGGTGATGGTATAACCTGCCCTACTTTGCCTCTGATTGGCTTACCCTGATATTCTTACCCTAACCCTACCCAATTTCACTCCTCATGCCTAAACCTACCCAACCCAAACGACCCCAGCCGACAAAGGCGAGTACTCGCCATGACACATAACTTCGCTCTCCTGAGGAAAAAAGGCATATAGGAAATAGGAAAGGAGAAAGTTGACAGAGGTGTCTGCTGGGTACCAAGCTTGGCTAACTGTTATTGGAGCAAAAAGCAAAAAAGTTGCAGTATTTAGGAAGGGCCAGTTATCCAAAGAAATGTGCAATAAGGGGCAGAATGGGAGGAGAGATATAGTGGACGGGGACCAAAGGTTTCCCGCCCAGGAAAGTCCCACTACAGCGGGACAGGGACGGCATGTTGTTCTAGCGTGTCTCTCTGGATTAGACTCCCTCAGAACCTTGAAAACACATTCTGCTGGCCACAAAATAGTCTAGCTCTAACAGCCCGTTCCCATCTACCTTTTGCCCCCATGCTGTCCACACTCATCCTAGATGACCGTAGAGATCAAGGGGACTGTGCCGGCTCTGGATGTCCTATATGAAGCAATGCATTCAGGCCCTAAGCCCCATCCAGACTAAGGATGGGTGCTGCTACAGTCACATATAGAGCAGGCATTATATGATATGACCCCACACAGATTGTACTCTTTCAACTGCTCTGGTATCATAGTCTCATAAAGATTTCAAATTTAGACATTTTTCAAAACTTTCCCTTTGTTCGAATCCTTAAGTCGTTTTTTCTCTCATGCATAACATATTGAGGACACAATATGCATTGAGTTTGTTTATGTAAGTGGTTTTCAAACTGTGGCCTGGGTACCAATAGGGGTCCTTGAGTGGGATGTAGTCCCAGGGCAAAGGAAAGTTTCAAAATAAGGTATTGTCTTTGTCTAGCCTGTGTCTCCTAGACATAAATGAGCTCAATTTAAGACCAATAAGAGACTTTGAACATTTTCTCATACTTCTTCAATTTGGCTCGAGAGAAATAGTCTTTGTCTTGTCTCAGCCCGAGGTTAATTTGAGCCCAATTGAAGATCTTAAAATGTTCTTTTTGTCTAATTGCATTGTTCTTGAATTTGTCTTAAATAATAAGCTCTTGAGATAAAAGTGTGATGTAAAAGAAAACCTGGTTGTCGTACATAAGATCTTAAATTTGGGGGTGGGGGTCCTTGACATAATTTGTGTGAAGCTGACCCACACTTTGGGGTAAAATGCCCGGATTAACAGCTCAACCTGGCCGATTAAGAGGAGTGAAGACAAAAAACTAGGACAGAAGCTCAACAAAGATGAGGACTGGCTTCCCCCTTTTGAAGAGTCTGGGTAGTTTGTCACCAAAAAACAAAATCAAAACATAAATTACAAGGAATTCTGCTCAGACATCATTTTAATGTTTTTTTCAAGTCCAGCCTGTCACGTGTTGGAGCATTTAAAGTCAGCAGAAAAAAAGTGTTTATGTTTGAATCGGGGCTTGTGTGAGAGTGTGTAGCTGTGTCTGCGAGCGTGCGGGTGTTTATGTGTGAGGGACGGCATCTGTTGGCCTCCGACTATCTCCACAGGGAGCAGGTGCGCATGTTAATGAAGGCAGCTGTTGGACAGGACTCCTCCTCCTCCTCCTTTTCCTCCTCCTCCTCCTCCTCTCCCCTTTATCCCTCCTCCCTCCCATCCTCCCCTCTGTCCCCTTGTCAGATGGGGGTGCTGACAAGCCAACCTCTCCTCCAGGGACATAAAGAACCCATGTGAAGTCAGCTGTTGCAACTTCTGTCTCCTCACCCCCTCCCACTTTGACCACAAAACTCATTCTTAATTCCTCTCTGCCTTACCTGTTCCTCTTTTGATTTTCTTTTTTACAGCAAAACATCAACTTTTCTTTCTCATCTCTGTGTCTGCTTCAGCTCAGTTTTGTTTTCTCTCCTGTGAGAACTTTTTACAACTCCCAGGAGTATGCTTTTTTTTTTT
>JAJHUR010002446.1:0-29676 GCA_027495735.1 Lutjanus campechanus | reverse complement strand
AGAGACACTGGATTTGAATTTTTCAAATATATTTTTTGATGCTTTGAGCGCCACAAGCCTAGTGCCATTTAGTCCCATTATATTGGGAGAGAAGGCCGACATCTCTACTGCTGATTTCTCCAAAACTCTGCAACTCACACCCAAAAAAATCTATATAGATAAATAAATAGGTATGTATGGAACAAGAGCATGCATTTGGAGCACTGGTAGCCATTCTTACGTGCAGGTATAGATCCATACTTTGTATGAATGCTGGAACACACTTGCTAGTTTTACTTGAGTAGGAGTTTGTTGGATTTTTGCAGTTAAGCTTTGGCCTGCTTGTCAGGTCTTTTTCTTCCCTAAATAAAAGCAAGCGTATTTGCTAAAGATGCAGCAATTTATCAGTTGTCAACTATTAAATTAATCCCCAACTACTTTCATGATCAATTAATCAGTTTGAGTATTTTTTTAAGATAAAGAAAAGACACAATTCTCTGACTTTTGCTTCTCAAATGTGGATATTTTCTGGTTTCTTTAGTCCTCTTTAAAAATAAACTAAATATCTTTGGGTTGTGAACAAAACAAGACATTTGAGGACATCACCTCAGGCTTTGGAAAACATTGATTGACATTTTATGACAGTTTATAGGCCAACAAATTAATCAATTAATTGAGAAGATAACTGATGGTTGCAAGTCTTATTAAGACTTCTCCTGAAATATTAACTCCTGTAAAGCTGCACTTTTCCAGAATAAAGTTACCTCATATTTTGAGGCATAAATTTAAATACTGCGTTAGCTTAGCAGGGTTGAATCTTGCAAAACAAGGTGTCAAAACAGACAAAAGGGTCATAAAAAAAAGATCATTTCGATAGTGATTAAGTTATTTCCTGTCTCGCTCCCTAAAAGGAGTGAAGTGGGAAGATTTACGAGGGTCAGTCAAGGTGACAAGAACTGAGCACCTGCGTGGTTAACAACCGCAGGATCATTTTCGCACGCAAAGTACCTGTTAAAACACCACAGGAACATAACTTCAACAGAGTCATACACCTTGTTCTACTGCTGGCAGGTTCATTTCTCACAGTCAGTCAAGGAAAAACACCTGCCTGCCACTCGACCTCTTGAGATGCTTATCAGTGACAACACATCTGCTAAAGTACCTGTAGCCTGGAGTCAGTTACTTTACAGGTGAATCAGGTTGGGACACATCATCTTTTCTTTCCAGTCTTTCTTGCCCCGCATGGCAGATACTTGTAATATGGTGGCATTAGTAGATATTGAGCGGTGACTAACTGTCCTAACTGATAATATTTCCTCTCAGGCATGGAATTAAAACACTGGTAGAGAAACATGTACTCACAAGTATGCATCTAAATTATTTACCCTGTCACCTCATGTTCTGTAGTCCACTGACCTGCCAGAGGAGTCGGTGTTCTCCACATAAGACAGCCTGTGAGCTTTTAGCACCCACTAGAGCCAAATAGACTCTTATCTCGGTTCTCCGACAGCTCGGCTTTGATGCCCCGCTCTGAGGATCTCCAGACTCCCAGGACCTACACTCTTAGACATAAGGGACCCAAAAGGGTTTTTCCTAGAGGGATGAGTTTCTATCGACAACTATTTGCTTCTGAAGAACCTTTTCTTGGTTTGAAATGGTTTTTGTAGAAAGTGTTCTTTGTAAGACTAAAGGTAAGGTCACCCAAAGAACCCTTTTGGAAGGGAGTTTTTTTTTTAGAGGATTGTTGAAATTCTTGAAGAACTCTTTCTTCCAGAAGGGTTCTTGGTACCATAATATAAAGTGGTTTTTGGTAGAACCCCCTGGGTGGGTTCTTGATGAAACTCTTGGAATCTAAAAGGAATCTCTGTAGAATCCCCTGGATTAATGCCAGGTCCCAGGTGTAAAAGAATTTAAAAAATATTCCAGGTAGAACCCCCTAGGTGAGTTCTTGTTATATCCTTAAAAGGTGGAGAGATTCTAGAAAGGGTTCTGGGTGGAACTATTTCACCATAGAAGGGTTCTCTGTAAAACCTCTCATAGGCAGCTCTGGGTCAAACCTCGCAAAGATGGTTCTAGGTATAACCCTTTAAGTGGAGTAGGTAGAGCTCTCTGAAATGGTTCCAGGTGGAAACTTTATAAAAGGTTATACAAGGAACCCTTTCTGGTTCTAGTTAGCCCCTTTATTTCGAAGAGTGTACTCAGGGGCTCCCATCGACACTAAGTGTGGGGAAATATTTGGCTACGGATAAGATTTTCTCCACCATATTTGTGCCGCTGCTTCTTCCACCAGGTCGTTCTAAAGTTCTCAAGACTGAAACTCAAAGTCAACCAAAAGTTTAAGCTCTGCGTCCCACCAAACTTATTCACTGCTGTTTCAGAGGGGCCCTGGCATCTAGGGAATGGGCCCAACCAGGGGGAGTGGCAGCCTTAGAGCTTAAACCCCAATAAAAGCCCAACACCAGCAGGAACACTTGACCCAGTCATGCACTTGTATACTCCTTATTCGCTTAAGCCCACATGGAGCTGAGCCTTAACAGAGACCTGCTCGGTAATCCTATAGGAGGACAAATGAAGAGCGGCATTCCTTCAGGGAGAGTGGAACATCTTTTTAGTGAGCTCGCTCTAGACAGTCTTTATGTGTGAGACATTTTATCATCAATATGCAATACCAGACAGCTCCGTGCAAGGTCAAAGAGGCCTGAACACACCAGCCACTGCAGACTTTCCCTCAATTTTCGGTCTCGAGTCTATTTCTGTCAGCCGTCTTGCAGCATTTGAGACATGTAGCGAGACAGTTGAGATGTTTTCTGAGTTTATTATTATCAGCCACCTCAGACCAAAACAGTGTCTATTTCAGAAAAGCAGCATCGGCAGTCAGTCAGTCACGCAAAGGCAGAGTGGAGGGCAATGACCTTTCAACCTCACGATGCCCTCATTACTGTCTCACAAGTGGAAACTAAATTTGACTCACACAACGCTGTGCCCTTACAAGTTTTTAAGCTGCCTACAGCTCCATGGGAAACAGGAAGCCCCAGACCTTCAGATAACCTCTTACTTCATAGAACTATGACAGAGTGCTTCCCCATTGCGGTGGCTTGTTGTTGTTTCCGTGTGTCTGCTAGTGCCACCACAAACAAAAGTACACTTTTACATCTAGACAAATTCCCAAAGCTGATGGCTGTAATGATTAATCTGTGGATGATTTTCAGAAATTAAGCTTACAATCCTGAACAGAATCAGACTTGCACATGTAAGGAGAAATTCCAACAATAAAAGTTTATGTCTGTGAAGTTTAGGATTAAAGGTGCTCTCTGTTCATAAAAATGTTAAATTTGAAAGAAAACAGCATATAAAATTTGCATTTACTACAACTCATAGCTTAAAACCAAACCAGTCAACCATAAAGCAGGCTTAAAGCTATAGAACCAAATCAAGTTAAAACTAGCAAGCTGCAGCTAAATTATCTCCATCTAGTTGTTTCCTGTAATTGATATATATCAATTTCGGCAAACAAACATCTTGGTTATTTTATTTGTTATTGCACATAAATAGGCGGTAGCTAAGTCCCATCATAAAGAATAAAAAGTCCCATATTTAAATGTTTTAAATTGTATGTTGTGTGCAGATTTCAACGATTAAAAATGCTGAGTCAGTTCTGATGAACAAACAACCACAATGTGGTTTGTTATCCCACATAAACAGGCAGTAGCTAAATCTAACCACGGAGAATAAAATCAGTTAACAACATGCTAAAAGGTAACTAGCATAGCAGAGTAGCAGTGGGCGAACTGCAATCATATGACTCTACTGGAATTCACAATTTCGTGTGGCCAAGTTACTTTAAACTCACATATTAAAATGTAAAAATGTTCTCTGTTCAGAAAGGTAGAAATTCAAAGAAACCAGAGTGTTAAATTTGCAGAAGAAAACAAAAAACAAGCCAATCAGTCAACCACACAGCTAGCTTAAAGCAATAGAGCCAAATTAAAGCTAGCTACTAAGCTAGCCTCTGCTATTTCTGGCTGCAGCTGAAATTAGTCTGACTAGTTGCTTTAAAATGAATCAGTTTTGATGAACATCTTAGCAACGTGGTTTGTTATCCAACATAAAGTGGCTAAATCTGAATAAAACCAGTTAGCAACATGTTAAAAGATAACTAGTGTAGCAGCATAGCAGTAGGCTAACTGCTATCACAGCCTATGTCTCTAGTGGAATTCACAAAATGGTGTGGTTAAGTTGCTTTTAAGTTATATATTTGAGTTTATTAAACAAGAAATAAATGTAGTTTATTGATTTCAGGGTATCGGTGAGCGATAGCTGGGAAGCTAGAACATGTTCTGTTTCTTAATACTGTGTTTTCCCCTCACGTGGTCTGATGTTTGTCAAAAGGCAGAGTGGAGGTTTCAGGTCTTGTATAGTATACAGTAACTACATCCCTAACTCTTAAAATTAATTAAATGAAATCTTTAAATCCCCTTTTCTTAACTTCAGCTTTTGTGTTGTAACTGTTCTCTGTCTCAGCACAAAAACTGAGCCCAAATCAACCTCAGAGAGATAAAATAAACAGCAAGTAAATAAACAGGACACAAGCCAGTTCCTGTTTTTTAGGGATGAGCCATGCTGAAAAGTTTTAAATTAAGAGCGACTAATTTTAGAAACAGGGAGGACAGAAAACATCCTGAAAGAGGCACTGAAATACCAATTTTGTCTCAACACAGGCCTAATCCCACTAAACCCATCCATAAGACATCTGATTACCACAGTTTACACCAAGCCTAACCTTGTTCTCTATGCCAACATGTGATTTCACTCTCTGTTCTCACACTCGTGGGAAGCGGCGCTGAAAGAGGATTTAAATCTACCTTACCACTCAAATCTGTGTCACCATATGCATACGCACACGCTGCTGCACAAAAACCACAATGCACAGGATGACTCGACTTCAAAAGCATTGTAACATTTAAACTTTTGATATGCATTTAACGTCATGTGATGGGAACTCCACATTTTAACCTCACATCAACTCATCCCCAGTCTGAACATGGGACATTTTTTCCCTCGGTCGCCACAATAAGAGCCTCTTCTCTGCAAAACATCCCCGATTGGACTTTCCACCTCTGTCAACACATTTCCGAACCAAACCTGCCAGTTTATGTGGCACAAAATTCAAACAGCGATGATGAAAAAGCACAATATGGACCATTATTGGAAGCCCCCCACCCAGTGTAGACGCTACACTCTGACCCCTGAGCACTGATGCTGAATCTGCCAGCTCACCCCGTGACTGATGGCTGCCTGGCTTGGCAGGGATGAATGATTAATGGGAGGAAAAGCAAAGAGGAAGAGCGAGCGCGGGGTGGGTGAAGTGATGCTCTTATCCTGTCTGTTTTTAATTGGGCCGAGCAGAGATGGGGACCACAATAACAGCTTTGTGGAGGCGGAGGGTGGAGGGAGAGTTTCTGCGCGCGGGTGTGTGCACACGTGCGGGGGTCTGTGTGGAGGTCTGTGCGTGCGTGTGTGTGTGTGGAGTGTGCAGATTAGACATCATGAATTGGTGGCCCTGGGCTAGCAGCATGGGCCCCGTCAATAGCTCCCCCTTGTCCCCGCAGACCAGAGGATCGCCCGCCATGACCACATGCCCCGAGGGTAAATCAGGCCACCCCTGAGCTCTTTTACAGATGGATTAAAGTGATGCCGCAACTGGAGATCACAAAAAAATTAAAACCTTTTCTGTCTGTCTAACAGCTTCTTTTAACCTCAAACTCTGTCCCCAACATTCAAGGTGCATCAGCAGCTTCACAGCAGGTCAGATTAAAGGGAAAATGTTGGCATATTAACTGTCTTGTCCACAAACTATCACCATTAATCCACATCCTACACTGTAAAATAAATCACACAGGATTTCAGTGGAATCAATCAATCTTTTCTCATTAACTTAATTGAAATATACAAGTTTTAACTATTCATGTTGTAAACTTAGTTATAAGTTATAAACATGAGGTCTTCTCTCCTATTTTGATTTGAAAAGATGAGTTGAATTAATATCCAGAGTTCAATCAACTCATTAAATTAAGTTTCAAAGAAAACATGATAAGCAAACTTGCAGACTTCACAGCATTCATTGTGTGAAAGTTAAATCTTCTTGGTTAAAAGATATCTTAAGCTTACATGAACTGAATTAATATCAAGTTGTTGTTTTGAACCATTACAAAATTACCTCAACTTACCCTTTCAAATTCAGTCAACTTAAATTTTTAAGGCAGCCTGGACGCTAACTTTTTTAAAATTAGAGCAACTAGTTTTATTTTACAGTTTGAACAAACAGCTCGCAATCTGCCTCCCTGTCTGTTCCCACTTGTTTGCCTTCAAATTTCTGCACTTTATTCCAATTAATCTCACTCTCTCGACATCCAATCCAATTACATTTCACAGCCATCTGGCTTTCTAATGGAGATCATAAGCGGGTAAGGTGGGGGGGTGAAGAGGAGGTGGAGGTGGAGTGGCTGGGGGGGGGGGTCTATCCATTCAAAAAGCAGGAGACAAGCCTTTTGGAGGGGGTTGGGGTTGTTGGTGGGGGTTATGGCAGGGGTTTGGTGTGTGTTGTGGTGTTTGGGGTGGCTGTGGCATGATGGGAAGCCCCACTCAGATTAGTCACACAGCATTATTCTGACTGCAGGACAATGGGTGACGGGCGGCGGGCGAGCCCCAGCTGTCGCCCATGAAAGGGCAGAAAAACAAGATTTAGGACTGGACGCGTCCTCTCACTTTGCTGCTGAAGGGGTCTTGCATTCATTAACGGGCCTACTGTTGAAGGAGGAGGGGGTGGGCTTTTGTCCAGCTCCCTCACCTCACTGGAACTGCACTCTCTTCTTCTTCTTTTTTTATTCCTTCACTTCTTAAACTCTTTTCTTTTTTTAGGGGGAATGTGTGCAGCCTCACAGAGCAATGTGTGGCTCCTGGAGGGCTACGGGAGCAGAAGAAGAAACTCAAGGGCCTCTGGTTGCTGGGCACAGGGCCCGCTCAAAGGTTGGAATGAAAAGGAGGGAATATGTGGCCCCCTTTTTCTTCTCCAACCCCCCAAAAAAGCACTCAAGTACCAAAATTACACTACGCTGCACCTCTAAGGCTGCACAGATTCCAAAACACAAGAACAAATGACACGCTCACATCGCAGAAAGATAACAGGAAGTGCTACTGCGTTGTGGTGGTCTGCAGTGCAACATCTGGTGCATCTGGTTCATATGTTGCTGCTTTGCTCCTTACTTTTCATACAACAAACTTAAAGCTACTACAAGGAACTTTAATATTTTGGAGGCCCTTGTGGAGAAAAGTGGCAGTGTTTCCACTGTAATGATCGCAAAATATAACGTCAAAAATAAAATTACATAAATAAAAATCTCCTCTTTCATCTTTTTTACCTGGCTAACATGCTACACGGTGCAACTTTTCCCTTGAAAAGTTAAGTTTCATGTGATTTCACAGAGAATCCAGCCCAGCAGCAGACATTAAGTATATAGAAATAACCCAGTCTTCTCACTGATGGTCTCCTTTGCTTATGTAGATCATATGGAGGCATCAGCATTAAAATCACCAGTTAAAACTCCTTGCAGTAGCATTAAAATGAATTATATTCCATTTTCTGTCACTATATCCCCTTAAAATGTACACACTAACCCTTTAAAGGTCCAGCCTGTGAGATTTACAGGCATTTATTTGCAGAATATAACAGAAATGTTATATTAAGCGATGCTACTTACTTGCATTCTCCATTTCCATTTGAGGTGGCTTCACACCTTCCTCCATTCAGGCATGATTCAGTGGGTAGGGAGCATTTTAGACCTGTTGAACACATGAAAATCTTTAAAACACACCTTCAACTCAAGATGAACTCACACTGCACAGAGCATAATGTGAAATCCACACTGTTGGGATTAAACAGGGATTAAAATCCATGGGAAATTATTCATCAGTGTGATTTTTTAATACATCTTTATTCACAGGAATTACATTTTTTTAATGCATACATGCTGCACACTGCTGATCTGTAATTGATTTGTTACACAGTTGGTCCGTGGGGGATATTGGGAAGCCTGTTGTGGACATCGGTGAGGCCAGAGCGTGTGGTGCGTGGCTTTTTTGGATGGGTGGGAGGAGGAGGGGGGGTGCGCACACGCTTTTGCGGGGAAAGCGCAGCAGCTGCGGGGCTCAGATGCGGAACAAAAGAAATCAGAGTCCAGCACGAGCCATAAAACACTCTCCTCGGGCATTGTTTACCGGCAGACGGGAACAACAGCACCTCCTCCATCCCCTCCACCCTCCACGGCACTCTCCCACACATGCAGACAAAAGGTGCCCTCCCTCCCCCCACCTTGCGCCCCCCCCCCCACCTCTGCCCCAACACACGCACCAAACTTCCATTATCTAAGTTATTTAAAACCGCTTCTCAGAACAATTTAAAAGTTAAAGGCCTACAACCAAACAAATATTCGTTGTTGTTTTTTTAATTGATCAACCAATTAAATGTATTTACAAGACAAAACAGGCACTAAAATGACAGAGTTTTGCTCCACAAAGTGTTTTTGTTATAAGTAATTGTTGCATTAAAAGTATAAGGCAGCTTGCACTAGTACTGATGTGCCTGTGCAGACAAAATAAACAGTTAACTTGTGTAGAATAACTTTCACAAGTTGCAGCCAAGCGCACCGCAGCGTTTGGCTGCTGCACTTGTAGTGAGTTCATTCCCACGACCAAGCAGGGCTCTTAAAATAACCCAATAAAAGTTTCTAATAGATTTACAAGACTTTTTCTCATCTTCAGCTCATACTTTATGCTATGTTCTGTTCAGAATCACTCAGTTCTGATCAAATAAATCAGATATGAATGATTCTCTAACTTCCTCAAAGCCTGATATTAATTCTTCGAGTTTCCTCCGCGCGCTGCAGCCTGAATCTCTGCGACAACATCTTTCGAGACATTTATTTATTTATTTTTTACCTTGTGAGATGACGATCGCAGGAAACAGAAATGTTAGTTTCACAAAGAAACGATACATTCCTCCTCTTCAACTTCACAAATGTCGTTGACTCCCACGTAGGGTGCGCATAGATCCGCAGTTTGGTGGTCTATACTCCAGATGTTGCCTTGAAATAAATATCCTTTGAGAAAAAAGGTAAATCCAACATAGAGGGAGAGACGAAAAAAAAGTCTTCAAGATGACTCAGTTGCTCATGGATAGATGTTAACCTGCTGCTTTCCGAGTTCTCAATGAAATCTGCAGGCAACTCTGCAAGTTCCTCCCACTCCTCTGCCTCCCCTCCTCCCCCCATCTTCTCCTCCTCCTCCTCAAGCCAAATAAAATCCGCCTCTCTCTCTCTTCACATGCTGCTAGATGAACAAACACTCATCCCAACCTCACTGTCCAACAACAGAATTAACATTAGACAGTACCGGAACTTAATTAATTAAGTAAATTTACTCAGGTGCTGCACTTAAGTACAATTTGCTTGTATTTTCAGAGGGAAATATTGTATTTTTGACTCCATTACTGGAGAACTGGATTATCTGACAGCTATAAATACCAGTCAGTTTACAAATTAAGGCTTTAAAGTAAAGGATGTTCACCCAGAAATGAAAATTAAGTCACTGTCTACTCACCATCATGCTGATTGAAGGTCGGGTTTAGTTTTTTAGTCCACAAAACACTGCTGGAGTTTCACAGAAAAAAAGTGTTACATTTTTGTTAATGGACTAAAAAACTAACCCCGACCTTCAGTCAGCCTGAGAATGAATAGACTGAATTTTCATTTTTGGGTGAACTGTCCCTTTAAGTACAATTATTTTGATGTGTTGCAGAGTTTTGGAGATATCAGTGATAGAGATGTCTTCCTCCTGTCCAACATAATGGGACAAGATGGCATGGAGCGCCAAAAAATACACTCAAAACCAGTATCTCTTTTCAGACATTGTGACTCCGTTACTCAAGATAATCCACAGAACCTGTTGTGAGCAGTTTCACATAGGAAGTCATTTCTTTCTGCAGTGGAAAGAAAAGGAGTTCCAGATTCTAAAATCCCTGCAGAAAAATCGCAAGAGGAGCCAAAACATTCAACAGTGAAGATGTCACAAGAAAGAAACCGTCATAGGACTTTCAGGGGACTGAGTACTCAGATGATACGATACAGGTGAATGCAGCTAATGCAGGTAATATGCTGCTCTACATTTAATTAAATTTTCCCGATAATTATTTAACTTGAAGTCATGTTTTAAATGCAGCATGTTTACATTGTTTTACTGCTATTTTTACTTGAGTAAAGTACTTCAAAAGAAGCTGAGAATTTCAAGCCAACTGTCTTCACTAAATGTTTGAGTTTTGAATCAAACTCTTACAGCTACAACGAGTTTTTAACCAGTTGTGAAACAGTCTCAGTTTAGTACTGATGCTTCTATTTGACCTATAAACCAACAAGAATATCAGTGAGAATCATCAGCTATTTCTATACAGTTATTCTCAATGGCTGCCACCGGGTTGGATCCTCCTTAAAATCAGATGAAACAAGCCTGTATTTACATTTTTCCAGACAAAGTTGCAGCGAGTAGTACGTTAGCTAGTTAGAAAAACACAGGATCAGATTTTTTATTGTGTAATTTCATTTTTTCAAGTATTTTGTGGTTATTATGGTGGAAACACTACCACTTTTTGTGCCTCCAGTAGCTTTAAGTTTGAAATAAACTACAAAAAGTTTTGCCAACCTATAATCTTTTGTTGAGGTCATTTATCTTTCTTCTTTAGCTGGGCTGTTCTAAAACTCAAAGATTCAAGTTTATCTGAAGAAGAAAAGTAAATTATCTCAATAAAAGATTAAAGGTTGACAAAACTTTCTTTAAGTTTATTTCAAAACCTAAAAGTTTGACTTAAAGGCATCATATGCAACATTTTCCTAAAAAAAAGAAATGTATAGACTCAGAGAAATAATCCCTTTCAGTCATTACTTGTGATGCACTAAAAGTGTGTGGTGGTGGCTGTATCTACAGAGACTCTGCCCTCTGTATTTCTCATTATTTTGCTGTGTGCAAAACACATGCATTATGTGCATGTGTTTGCAAACAGCTCGGACAAATCCTGCTGATTCCACTTTCAAAATTCATAAAATTTAGTGAAGAATTATGAGTCTTCTCAACTTTTTTTTTTTTTTACAGTGTAGATAAGTGGAGAATAATATTCTGTGTAAAGTCTGATACTAAAGACAGACGCCAGTCCATCATGATTTGGTCTCCAAATGAAATTCTCCACACTTGTGCATCTTATGTGAGAGGCCTAATCCTGCTTGAAATCTGGCCGTCTGCGCTCCAAACCACAAAGTCTTAATTTCATAAAACAAGGATACATGTCAGTTCCTGTTACAGTTTCATTCTCACACTATCAACTCTCTGCAAGGGTCCTTGTTCCACAAAATCGTCAAAACCCGTGACTGCTTGTATCTTTCCAGAAGAATCTTTCCACAAACGTAGCATGACACATGATATTCTTTGTAGTACTTCACTAACAACATACAGTATTGCTGAATGACACTGAGAGCATGTCTGTGCCAGATTTTCCCTTTTTTTTTTTTTTTCTTTCTCTCGGGGCGAGTGAAACTGTCAGGGAGTAGCTGCAGAGTTTCAGCACCCCAGGGCAAAGATTATTTTATTATGAAGCCCACGCACATGCTGGTCCTTCTGTTGGTGCGACTGCCAAATGGACGGACGCCAAAAGGGGCTAGGTCTCTTGAGGTGCACGAAGTGTGGGAAACACCGGGAGAACAGAAGAGGAAAGAGGGAGTGTGAGCAATCAGCCTCAAATTTATTGCATAACAGAAAAGCAAATAAGAAGTGTCGAGGGAAAGCGTTGGATGTATGAAATAAAAGAGATGTGCACGGGCTTGCAGCGTGATAGTAGGAAAACACCTGACCCACCGTGAGAAATGTCAAATCTATCAGGCACACGCTCTGATCAAGTCATGCCTGCTGTTAACACATGCCCTCCTGCATCCTCGATAGTAAGGTGTGGTTTGGTGAAATCTGTCAGAGGTGCTGGCAGAGCTTCTGCTGTCTTCTATCAGTCATGAAATCTGAACTCCTGTTTCTGCTTGTGAGACTCTCTCTGACTTGAGACACTTATTTGTTTTTTTTGGGGGGAAAATTTAAGGCCCTGAGAAAATGCTCTGTATTGGATTCACAAGGTTGGAGAGGGGAAGACCCAAAGCTTGGAAAACAAACTCTATCAAAGCTTAATATAGCAACAAAAACCCGGAGAGGTCGACGCAAAGTGCATGAAAACAGAGTAATTTCTTGCAGATTAAATATAAATGCGACTGCCCTCTGCTGAATGAACCCTGGTTCAGTCGGAGCTGCAGACGCTGACCTGGAGCACGCTGCAGTTCCTTTAAATCAGACTCCCTTCCTTCCTTCCCTGGAACCAGGAATGGAGCGAGGTCAGAGGCGATGATAAAAAGTGGCTCTCCTTGACAAGGACTACATGATGTCATCCTACTATCAGACCTCAAAGTCTGACCAGAGCCGGACGTAGTGTTATTCTTGGTTCACACCCAAACAGTTGCAACAGAGGCTCAAAAATGCACTATGACACAGGAGATTGTACGCTGCAGGCGGACAAAGCAGCCACTGAATTATTTAATGTTCAAATATGGCTGCCAATTACACGAGAAATTCACATGATTCTCTCTGATTGAATATTTAAATTGCAATGCTACTTCCAAATTGAAGCTGCAAGTAGCGATGATCGGGCCCTCACACTTCCACGCCCTTGGCCCTATTGCTGGATGCTAACCAATTGACAAGGCTCTGAATTTTCACTTGTTTTCACCACAGGAAGCAGTTTGATGTTACTTCCTGTTTCCAGTATGTGACACAACAGAACACCCTCTAATTATATGTTATGTTTCAGTATGTCAAGTATAGACCACACCGTCACAATGTCACGTCAAATGATTGTCACACAAGGCTTACTGTACTTCCTGTTGCCAGTAGGTGGCAAAACATCAAAATTCGATGGTAAACCAGCACCACACCGTTCAATGATGAGTCTTTTAATAATTTTTGATGACAAGCGTCTCTAGATGGCACACGTCAATTTTGAAATCAATCTTATGAATACTGCAGGACAGTCGTTTCCAAATTAAAGAATGCCTCAGCCCAGTTCGGAATCTGAAAATCTTCTGCAGCCACCTAAAATTTTAATCACAACTCTGATTGCCACAAGACTAATCATACCAGTGACGACATATAAAATATATGTTATAGTGTTAATGTCACCAAATAAAATCCAACATCTTTTAAAATAAGTCAGTTAAATGAAGAATAACACTTAAATTAAATCCCATGCCTTTATTTGATTCCTGTTGGGTTCAGGCTATGGATCCAAGAGGCTTTTTCTTGTGTGTCTGGGCATGATATATGTGTGTTCTGATTTTCGTGCATGTAGGTAAAACATACTGCGATGGCTGCTGTTTAAGCAATGTAGCCTCAAAAAATTTCACCCCGACTGACAAGTGTGCCAAGTTTCATGTGGCTTCAAGCACATTTAGACCGTCAAAATGTGATTAATTTGGATAAATGGTGAAAGTCTTTTGGCCAATCACAATGTTGTCGACATGACAACAGCTTTCTGAAACAGTCTCTGGTCTCACTCCAGTCTAAATCTGAATAAAAGTGATCAAATGCTGCTTTGGCTGCAGTATTTCTGACAGCTAAAAGATTTTCTAAAGCCACGATTTTCTAAATTAAAGCTTATACAATTCACAGATATTTTAAAATCCCATCATATCAATTTACAACCTAAAAAAAAGACAATGGCTCTTCTGCAGCAGTGCTCAGAAAAGAGAAAGGCTTTGTGCCTAATCTGCTGTTGTTCGAGATACTTCACACCTTTGTCCCTGGCAGTCTGATGGCTCAGTATTTACTAAAGGGCTTGGACTGAATAGGCGGCTGTTTGTTGGAAAACAAGCCCTCTGTTGGTTATTTGTAGATAAGTGATTGGAAAAGCTCATCACTTTATCAGAGGGGAACATTGACCCCCCCTGTGGTGTGAAGCCTCTGTTTGTTTTCTCTCTGGAGTAAACGGTCCTGGATCAGAGAACAGAGGTCCTCAGGTGTCCCAATTATCACCCTCCTCTGATGGCCTTCACATTCAATTTTTAGACAAGCCTCTCATATGTATGTAAGTCATGCTAATGTCGGACATGCCCAGACACTCAGTAATGAGAAAGGAGTGTTACAGATCAAGCACTTTGCCACATGTGCGTCACATCTAATCCCCGGTGGCAGATCAGTGGCAGAAGATAGACCCCACTTATCACTACACATCTGAATATTGTTGAAACTTTAATGTGATGTATGTGAATATAATTAAAAGAGTACCACAGATTTAGTATTGTACTCCTATAACTTCATGGGACTAAACATGCATCCTTCTTCCTCATCAAAACCTGTTGCCTACATTTCCCATAAGGCAACTCACCCAACTGTTTGGTGGGAGATTTGTGTGTGCTTGCCAGTAGCTGCTATGCTTATGTCTTTTCTGTCTTGTTACGTCTTTTTATGTCTTGATATGTCTGTTTTTCCATCTTGCTACATCTATTTTGTCTTGTTACATCCATTTTCATCTTGTTACATCTTTTTTTGGTCGTTACATCTTTTTCATCTTGTGTCTTGTTTTGTTTTGTTACATCTTTTTTGTCTTGATACTTGTGTGGAAAAAAACTGTAGAAATACTGATTTAACCTCTTTACTCAAGTAAAAGTGAAAAGGTAGAGGCTCTGATTTGTACCCAAAGTAAAAACAAGGCCTCTGAAAAACTTTTCTACCAGTTGTTTCTGTGCAAAGCTAACTGAACCTCATTTTTCTCCAGGAGCAGGGCTCTGTTTCGTCTTATAACATTTTTTCATCACAATATTAAAGTAATGCAACTTGATTACTTTCCATTACTTTTGGATTACCTCAATATAGAATGTGGTGAAGTTGCCTAATACAGTGTTTTTAGAGCTGCAACTAAAGATTATTTTCACTGTCGATTTACTGGTCGATTATTTTCTCAATTAATCGATTACTTGTTTGGTCCATGAAATGTCCACAAATGCTAAAGAATGTTGACCAGAGCTCAAGATGACGTCCTCAAATGTCCGAGTGCTCCACAAGTTTGGACCAATTTTTCAAGTCTCTCCTGTAACGATTATTTTCAATTATCAATTAATCTGTCGACCATTTTCTTCATTAATCAATTAGTTATTTGGTCCAGAAAATGTCAGAAAATGGTTGAAAAATATTGATCAGTATTTCTAAAGAAACCAGAAAATATTCACCTTTAAGCTGGAATCAGAGAATTCTGACTTTTAAAAAAGACTCAAAAATTGATTAATGACAGATTTATCATTGCATCCTTAAGTGTTTAATGTCTGTTAGGTTTGTCCAGCTGTTCCCTTCTTTGTTGTGCACAATTTGTCGATTGATTGATTGATTTAAAGACAAAAAATGGCAAAATTTCCACCCAGTGAAGCATTTTTTTCACCAGAGGCTATAATAATGAGTTGGGAACTGTGTGTGCACTGTGCATGGTAGTATTTTATTCTTTATTTTAAATGTGTCATTTGATTATGCCTGTAACTGTAACTGTAATGGAATCCAGTTACCTCATTTTCACTTTCCAAGCCTGGCTACATGTATATGTGTCCACATGTGGGTATACGTATCAGTGTGAAGGACAATGAAACACAGGAAGAGTCCGGCTCCATGCTGTCTTAGACAAGGCATACACACTTACACACCCACTCTCTCTCTCACACACACACACACACACATAGGTCTACACACACCAGACAACACCATTATTTCAGGTCCTTCCCCCACTTTTAAAGCCCAGGGTGAGAACAGTGCAGGAAATGGGCCCTCATTCACAACCTTGTGACAGAAAAGACAACTGGAGAAACACAACACACGCAGACACACACTAAATACAGAAATCAACTGTATCAGCAAATCACCAAAAAAAAAAAAAACCCATAAATTAAATTTGCTGCCCCACTAATCAGAGCTCAGGGCCTTCAGAGGGAACATTGGCTGGTTTTGGCTGCAGGCTGGAGCAGTGCAGCAGGCCATGCAGTTGGTCTTTACAGGCCCACTGATCCGATCCGTAATAGCTGCACGAACGGGTCGGGGTCGCACAGTTGGAGGCCTGTGCTCTGCTCTGCGGCTCAATCCATAACCACCCCTGTCTGTCTGTCTGCCTGTCTGTCTGTCCAGCCAGCCTTTCATATCCACCTCCAAGGTCTCTCTGTGGGCAGTGTGTCGGTGTGTCTCTCCTGACGGTCAAACGCTGCAACAAAGATCCTCGTTATCCCTCTGAACCCTCGCCAAACACTGATCCCCTCTAACTGCAGCCAGTCTGTAACTGGGTCTAAACTCGAGTCCTTCAGTTCAGAGAAGTGACGAGAAAGAACAAGTGACGCAAAAGAGAAAATGAAAGCGAGAAGTGAGAACGTGACCTCGTGCTAACCACAGCAGAGAGAAGACGAAGACAATACGAAGACAAGACAGCCAGGACAACTAACTAGCCTAGAAGCATTATGTGTGTGTGTGTGTCCGCACATGCACACAGTGTGTGTGTGTGTATGAGCACAAAGAGTGAGAATATTCACTATGAGAGGAGATATTTGTTCAGCCGGGGAATTTACTGATGAGATTAGCTCTGGTTAGGGGGTTTGGGGGTGTGGAATGTAAACAAAAGGCAAGCGGAGAGAAAAAGACTTTAGGAGAAGATTCAACTTCCCCCCTTCTCCCTCCCTCCCTCCCCGCCGCCACCACCATTATTCTTCCTCCCCCTGTGACTCCAAAGACAAGTGGGGTTCAGGGGACAGTCCCTGTAGCGTGTCTTAAAGGGATAGTTTGGATTTTTTTGTGGGGTTACATGAGGTACTTATCGATAGTCAGTGTGTTACCTACAGTAACGATGGTGGTCGACAGGCATCCAGTTTGGACCAGTGTAGGAAGCTAATACTGTATTACACCAAAATTAGCACATAAATACAGGTTTTAAAAAGCAGCTAAACCAGCTAAAAATAGGCGATTGTCTTCTTTCCCACTGGCAAAAAGCGAGCAGAGCTATTTTTAAAAGTTTCTGTGCACTCAACTTTTCAGTTTTGTAGCTTCTAACTGCATCTCTGTGGTTTGAAATTAAGTTTCTCTTTTGTGTCACTGTACTTTCAAGTATCTGATTAATTTGACTGTTTCATGTTCATTTTCAGCAGTATTGGAATCTTGTTAAGTTGTTGCAGATGAAAACTGCTCCGTAATAAAAGCTTTTAAATAACAAATAATAGGGGACTTTTATTATGAAGAGCTAAGGAAGTCACACCTTTAAGCTGATGCAAACTCTGCTGTGCTGTGCTGAGTCAAGTGAGGCAGCACAGTTGTATGAAAAAGGAGCAAAACAGTCACAAAAGTTACTGACAAAGCGACAAGTCTTCACTGCCTCATAGAAGATCCACCCGGGTTGCAGGTTTACATCACTGCCAATCAGAGCTGGAGACAATAAATACTCATGACTACAGCAGAGCAATTTGACCTGAGAGCGTACACCAATTGTATTCTTTCCCACTGAAGACAAAAGCTAGATGTTAGTTGTTTTTTTGTCCAGTGTAAAAGGGCCTAAAGTAATGTATAGCTGTCGACAGGATCAGCAGCAAAATGTATTTTAGCCACTTAAATTCCCACATAAAAAATCTGTATCAGTTTATGCTACATTTAGAATATTTTCACTGCTTTACTTTGCTGTCGGCCAGCTTTTTCCAACAAGAAACAGCTGCTATATAAGCCAAATATAACTCTCTTCGAAGCTACCAGGCTCCTTTAGCAAAAAATAGTAATTTTATCTTGCAGAAAATAGGAGTTGCTGATCTACAGCTGCCTCGATCAGTTGGTTTGTTTGTGTCATTGTGTGACTTTGGTCATTCTAAACTAACCCAATGGTGACACAAACCAACTAATCAAAGCACTGAAAGACCAACAATTCCCATGTTCCCCATGGTAAAATGACTGTTTTTGCCAAAGGAGCCTAGTGGCTCTGGAGAGCGATACAACAGCCTAGTTCAACAACCAAACTATCTGTTTAATTTTATAAAGTGTGTTTTTCTGCAAGCGTTGGTGTCAGTTTATGAATACATATAATTTGTACAGGTATTATGCACAAGTGAGACCAAGGAGCAAGAAATCCATCTCCACAAAAGCCTCAACTAGTCTGGTTGTCCACAGTAATGATGGTGTAGTAACAACACAGCTGGACTGTGTATTAGTCTTTAAAGTGTTTTGAGTGCAGTCCAGTTTTTCTTCTCTGTCATAGCTGACTGAATGTTGATGTTCTTTCTACACTTTCAGTGACAGTGAATAATCATCTCCATCTATTGTGAACATCACAGATGTTGGTACTAATGGACACTAATGGATGCCAGTACGCTTCCTCCGTCTGCCTCTGAGCGCAGGCCAAGTTTTGGGGTACAAAGAGGGGGTTCATGCAGTGTCATCCAAATGAGGATGGCACATTCCTTCATTAGAGGATAATACTGGTTTATTATAAGTTGAGTTCGTATTTTTGGCAATCGTTGCTCGTTTTGTAGTCACTGGAGTAAATGCTGAGCTCTGGAAACATGGTGACATAGAAACAACGAGGCCGGGACGGGCAAGACACAATCAGACGAGACAACAGTTTAACTGGATTCATGAAATTACTTTATCTGAAGATAAAAACTTATAGTGAACGCACACAAAATGTCAGAAAAATCCATCCTGTCAGTTCAGTTGTAATTTCGCTGCAATTTTCTCCCTGATAAAGACCTCTTTCACTCTGTCTCTCCATTGCAATATGTTGGAGGGGACATTTTAAACTTATAGTCTTCAGCCTCAACTGACGCCGACTTAAGCGACATTACTTGAGGGAATTCATCCCGACACTTTGCGCGGCTCCTTGTGCAGCCTCAACAGGCTTTTTCACACACAACACAGTGGAGTTCCCCCCCTTTTTAACCAGAAAGGTCAACCTCGTGGTTACGCCAAAGGAAAAGTCACGGCATCAGTGTCAAGTCATCTGGGAGGTCTGTGCAAAATCTTGTGGCGATCCACCCCGATTGATGGTGTGATATTTCAGTCTGGACCAAAAGTGGTCGACCGTCAGACAACCGACATCCGTCTCTAGTCATGCCTCCAGCCTGGCAAAGAAAAACAACAACAAAATCGTAATATACCGGAAATATGCTTGAACAAAGACTTCACTGTACATTAATACACACATATTTCTGTTCAGTCATTGAAACTGGAACATGTGATCTTGTTTATCATAAAGAGAACGTCCTCTACAGGGAAACAGTGTCCACATTACATCTCATATCACCCATTCCTTCCCCTTTATACCTCCTTAAATCCACACTCCGCCGCTGAAGGTGGGTGTGGAACTCGTTGGTTCTCGTTTGGAGGCTGAATATCTGGTGTCCTGAGAGCCTCATCCCATTTCGCTGCTGTTTATTTTAGGGAACTCCTCATATGCAGCCTGACTGTTGTGAAGGAGGGAAACATTCACCGAGGGTCTCTCATCATGATCGGACTGCACTCTATTAGAAAAAGGGTTCCAAAAGGGTTCTTCCTGAAGGGCTGGGGCTCTACCCAAAACCAGAAATGGTTCTTTAAGTGTTCTTTGTGAGACTAAGGGTCCCATCAAGAATTAGGAGTTCTTCAAGGCATGTTTCAAATGTTACTTTTGAACGTATCTGGAATCCTCTCGATCAATTCATTTTACTCCTTCTTAGTTGTTGTGTTTTTGTTTCATGTGTAGGATATCATATGGTTCTTTGTAGAACCCTCAAAAGGGTTCTATTTTGAACCGGAGTGGGGTCTAGATGAAACCCATCAAATCTAAAGGGGTTTTTGGTAGAACACTCTGGGTGGGTTCTAGATGAGACCCTTAAAAGATGGAAAGATAGAACTCACAGACAGGATGCTTTTCCACAAAATAAGATGTGGTTCTTCAACAGGTTCCATTCAAGATCCTTGGAACCTCGGTGCTATCTTGTGAACCAGCCCTCATTTCCACCAGTTCTGAGTGGAACCATTGTAATCAAGGATGTCATTAACAGAGGGCATCGCACAAAAAACAACAACCTGTAGAACTTTTCAGGTTCTGAACCAGTTGATTTTTGGTGGAAATGTTCAGAACAGCTCAAAGTTGAACAGAACGGTGCTGGTTCCATGCCGGTGGTAAAGAACAAATAGAGAGTTCTGTGTCAAACCATTGCACCAGAGAAGGGTTCTCTGTAGAATCTCTCATATAGGCCTTTTCACCAAGATGGAACCAAGTTCAAGTACCTAATTTTGAACCGTTCTGAGCATTTCCGCTAAAATAAATCTTTTCAAGAAAGTTGGTTCCAGCTGGTTCCTTCCCAGCTGGAGCCAACAGCTCCACTCTTAGAAATAAAGGTGCTAACTAGAACCATAAAAAGCTTGTCCCCATAGGAGAACCATTTTTGGTTCCTGGAAGAACCTTTTCTATATAAAATATTTTATTTCCACTTAGATCACTTTCAGTTCTAGGTGAAACTGGAGTCAAGAGTTCTGCTGAGAACCCAACATAAAGGGTTATACCTAGACCCATCTGTGAAAGGTTTCACCCTGAAGCCCCTATGAGTGGTTCTAGTGAACTCTTCTATGGTGTAATGGTTCCACCCGGAACTCTTGCTGGGGGTTCTATCCAGATCCTTTCAACCCTTTAAGGGTGCTAAGAAGAACCTATCTAGGGGGTTCTACCGAGAACCTTTTTTATAGTCCAGGAGGTTTATGTAGAACACACTCAGGAGGTTCTACCAACAACCTTTTTTGTTCCAAGGGTTTTATCAAGAACACACTCAGGAGGTTCTACAGAGAATGATTTTATATGTTACAAGGGTTTTATCTAGGGTTCTACTGAGAACCCTTTTATATTATGGTACAAAGAATCCTTGATGAAAGAGTTCTTCAAGGATTTCAACAATTCCTGAAGAACTCTTCATTCCAAAAGGGTTCTTTGCCCTTCAGACCGAACCTTTTTGAAACCCTTATTTGAAGTGTGTATGGTGATGATCTGAAGAACCCTATATGGTTCTATTTAGCACCTTTATTTGTAGGACTGCAGGGCGTGGTGGGATGTTTGCAGGAGGGTGACAGGCAGTGCCACAATGAATATGACTGAAAGAGTTATGGACACCGCATGACTCTGTGGTTACGAGAGAACCTCAAGAATCTGTTCTGCGGCCTCGACACCGTAACTCAGCGTGCATGTATGTTTGTGTGAGAAGTGAAGGAGACACAGATGCTGAGATTTCTATTTACCCCCGAGTTCCACGTTCATTACAAATCCGTCCAGAGCAAAGTGAATGTTAAGACGCTCCAAATTAACCTCGAGAGTGACAGAAGCAGCGTCAGCTGTCTGTGGTATCACTTTCCATCCAAATGGTATGGATGGGGGTCCGACAACTGTCACCCTGACCTTGCCTCTCTACACCACTCTCCCAAGACTCACTGGACGCTGTGGGGCGGGTGGGATGAGGTTACCAACATTCACAATCTCCCCCGTCTCTCCGAAAACACAGCCATCTGCCAATCACAGAGATATACCCATGGTGCATGTGCAGACACTAACATGTCAGGATCTCATAATATGTCTTCAAGTGGGTTTATATTTAAGAGAATTGTTTATGTGTGTGCCACTCTCGCATGTCACCTTGAATTGCAGCGGTGATTAGTCCGCCACAAATTGCTGACTGGTTTATTGGCTGATTAGCGAGCCACATCTGATTTACAGAACTAAATGTCACAGA
Source organism: Lutjanus campechanus (assembly GCA_027495735.1). Classification (NCBI taxonomy): domain Eukaryota; kingdom Metazoa; phylum Chordata; class Actinopteri; order Lutjaniformes; family Lutjanidae; genus Lutjanus; species Lutjanus campechanus. The sequence goes on along the minus strand of JAJHUR010002446.1, from coordinate 7,810 downwards.
GATGAGTCACATACTTTCCTCCTTCCACTCTGCATCTTCACTAAGTAGGATATTACTTCACTCTCTGCACTCATCTTCTCTCTGCCTTCAGTCTCATCGTATCATCTGTCCACAGTTTGAGCTCAAGCTTTCACAGCTCTTTTATTCTTCACAGATAGATAGATGGACAGATAGAGGACGAGTCAAACGATCACCAAAGCCGTGAGACGTATCAGCTGGGGATAATGAATGCTTGCTCAAAATTTCATTGCAGTCCATCCGATAGCAGTTGAGATATTTTAGTCCAGACCAAAGTAGGGGACCAACAGACAGAATGACTTTGCCATCCCTTATGCTACTAAGCACATCTTATGCTGCGTTCCAGTCAGACTCGGAGTTGGAATTTCCCAGCTGACATTTCCAACTTCCGACCTACAAGCGTTCCAGGTGCGCAACACCAAGCATAAACAAAAAACATGGTTGACCGTGACAAACTGATGTTTCTTTAGGCTTCTGTTGTAGGAACTTGTGTCCCTGGTGTTAATTAAAAAGACAGGTGTTTTTTCATCACAGGTTTTACCAGGGTTGGGAGCATAATTTAAAAAATGTATTCTGACACAGTTACAAATTACCTGTTAAAAAAAAAGTAGTCAGTAAATGTAACCCAAGTATCACAATATTAAAGTTGTGATTACTTGTGATTGATTAATATGTTGATCATTTCACAATTAATTGATAAGCTGTTTGGTCCATAAAATGTAAGAAGATGATGAAAAATGCCTAAGATGACATCTTCAAATGTCTTGTTTCATCCACAACTAAAAAAATATTCAGTTTAGTGACAGAGAGGAGTAAAGAAACCAGACAATATTCACATTTAAGAAGCTGAAATCAGACAATTTTTAATTAAAAAAATGACTCAAACGATTAATCAATTATCGAACTAGATGTAAAATAATATAATAGTTGATTGATAATAGATTTATCATTGCAGCTCTAAGTGTTTTACGTCCATTGTTAGATTTATTAGTTTTTCAAGCTATTCCCTCATTTGTTGTGTGCAATTTATTGATTGACTGATTGAAAAAGTTGTGAAATTTCCACCCAGTTACACTTTTTCTACTAGATGAATTGGCAACTGTGTCGCTTTTTATTTTAAAAGCTGTAATCCTACTAATTATCCCCATTTTACGAAGTATAACTGTAATCTGATAGCTTATTTTTTATCTGTAAGTATAATGGTATACAGCTTTTTGAATCCAGATTATGTAATCCTGATGCAGATAATCTGTTACTCCAAGCCTGGGTTTTACTATGTGATAGTCTGTATTATTTTAATTAAATGATGCCTTTAAGTTGATGGTTTACCGTTCACAATGTGCTCTTCAAAGTTTGCTGCAATTTTGATGCTTCTTCATGAAGTCGAAGTAGATGGATTTGCCTTGAGTTTTTCAAGTAGGAGCTCCAACTTTGAGTGGTGTTCTTTTGTAGTTTTCTAATAGAAAGTCAGAAATGTTCGAGTTTGAGGTGTCTGGAATGCATAAAAACAGAGCCAGCATTCAGAAGGGCAGGGTTTTCTTGGTGGTCGTTACAGTTGTCAGGCCAATCAGTGAGAGAGGTGACGTGGAAAATGCCGTGACAGGGTTCTGTAATCCTGCTAATGACAGACGTGATACTAACTGTCATGCTAGAAAGAATTAAGTCTGTACATGTCAGATGTATAAACACACACACACAGAAAGTGAAGCTCCTTGTTGACGCTGAATTTACATCTTCAAGCTACGTTGGCTGCAGACTGCGAGCTCCATCCGGGAGCAATCAATTAAATCCAGAACCCTGTCTTCACATTAAACTGGTATCTGATATCCTGATCGAGGCTACTGGTTTCAACCAAGGCCAAGTGAAGGGGGCGGCGGAGGGAGGCCAGGGTCCTCAGGGGGATGCTGCAGGGTGTGTGAAGCAGTGGCCTGCGTGCCGTCGGCCAGCCGCCCGAGGGGGAGGCACATGGTGCCAACAGCTGCCATGGTGAAACGCTAACCCCTCTAAATGCTCCGTCCAGTAAACAACGCTGGGCTGAACACATGCCAACGGGGGAGCGTGGGTGAGGAAGGGGTGAATGGGGCGACCCAGCTGACGCCGTGGAGAAAGGAGAATTGACCCCTGTGAAATGGCTTATTAAAGTGCGGTGGTCGCCATTCTGGGGGGCCAACGCAGGACAAGACAGTGAGGGAAACCCAAAACCCTCTTTGGCAAACAGAGCACAGTGCACGCCACAAGCCGCAGACAGGAAGCCCCAGATACTTTGATTGGATGTATTTACATAGACGGAGCACACCACATGCATGAAATGCTGATGACAGATGCTTTTATTTTGCTTGCCGTACCCAAAGACCGAGCACGCAGAGTTTATTTTATCTCACAACTGGGTGATGGGTGGAACAGGATTTGAACTCCGCTAAGTATCCATCATTACGCCCACAGATACGATGCATTCAGAGCCATGTATGGCTGTTTAAATTGATAAATGAAGCGCAGCCATTGGAGCTGCTGAGGGTTCCCATGCTCTCAGGCCTGCAGGGAGTGGCAGGAGCAGATGTGACACCCCAGCTCTGTCCGTCCCCTCCTACCCCGCTTGTAAAACAATCTGTCTTCCACTTGTAAAAACATTACTTTCTACCTCCATCGTCTCTTCCCATAACTCTCGCTTTAATCAACACGAAAACAACATTATCCTTAATCGTGTAAAGTGATAATTGCATCCAGTCCTCGCTGATGGTTGAATGTGATACAGGACCGTTACAGTAATCTAATAAGTGCCCTTCAATCTGTCATTACATTTCGCTTTCACTACTTCTTTTCACTAACATATGCACTCAATAATGCACACTCATACACATAGGCGCAGTTTGTGTTGGCTCAGGGGGCTCACTGAACCCCTAGTAGCCACAAATGCATGTACGGATTTAAATATATCTATTTTTTCATAATAACATAGAACCAATACTTTATTGTAATGCCGTGCTCTATAATAGTAAATATAAACGGTAAACTGTCTGGGTATGGTAGCCTGTAGTGATGAGCGGATCGATGCAGGACCCACAGGTTGTGGGTCAACTTACTAGAAAATACCATGGGTCTGAGTTTGAGTTTGGATTCTATGGTAATTCTCACAATATTCCATCACTCTTCGTGCATATATTAGTCAGGATATGAAAATGCACCTGCTGGTATCCTCAACCCCCAATCTTAAAGGTCAGACTTCGCCTATGTTCACACACACAAAAACCCCACAAAATCCCCCACAAAAAACAAAACAAAACAGGAACTCAACAACATCAACAAGTTAAAAAACAAAATTTGCACCAATCCTGAACTTCTTTCTCTAAAATTGAACAGCTCATCTTGAAAGGCAAAACTAATTGTGAATCAGCACCCATAATATGTGACATCTTATTCCAGAACTTTAATCTGTGTCTATGGAAAGTCATCTGAATTCCCCACTGTCTTGTGATAAATCACCAACGCCCCCATCTGGTGGTGTTTTCACGAGGCTGAAGGTGACACACAGCCTGTTGACTGACATATTTGTACATTTTAAATGTATATTTAATCACCACAACAATGACCACATGTTTTTACAGTATTTGTTTGGGCCTTTCATGCTTTTATTTGACAGGACAGCTGAAGGTGGACAGGAAAGGGGGAGGAAGAGTCGGAGGGGGTGACATACAGCAACAGACCACAGGCAGGAACCGAACCCACAGCCACCGTAGAAAACTCAGCTTGATTCGTCAGTCAAGAGCTTTATTGGCATGGGACGTTCACTTTGCCAAAGTAAGTGTGAAATAAAAGCCTCAAAAATGTATATAAACAATATATGTATATATGCAAATCAGTATAAAAATGTCTTGAAGAAGATGCTACATAGTTCACATAATGTGCTTTATTGTGCTGCCATGTAAGATGCTTGGTTGGTCCCACATGTGTTTTCAATCAGGGTCTCATGCTCGGTGTGAAGATGTTCAGACAGAGCAAGATCATGCAAATATTACTGGATAGTGCAAAAAACAATTCCTAATACAGTGCAAACTTTAAAGACAGGTGGTTAAGCTGCTGTAGGTGTTAACATTCAGTACTGTACAAATGTTACAAAAACAAGCAATATAATAGTCATAAGATAATAATATATGCAGAGGTCAGCACAGTGCAAATGGTCAGTGCAGGAATACAGCAGTGATTGACAGTGGATCAACTGAGCTACCAGGTGTGATTTTTAAATATGTATGAATACAAGCATCATTTGACACAACTGCAATTTCAATACACAATGACAATAAATTTCTACTCTACTACACCTATTTTACAACCGTAGTTACCAAATAGATTTCAGTTTAATATTTCTGATACAAAACACGTTTACAAAATACAGTATGATGCTCTGTTGCAGATTAAACTACACAAGATAATGTAGAGTAGTTACAGTTAGCCTCATCTAATGCATCATAATAATGATCCAACATTTAGTCTTTAGATTTATTCACAATTAATATCAGGTTATGAAAAATTATAATCTGAAAAGTAACTAGCAACTAAAGCTGTTGGGCAGTTGTAGTGGGGTAAAAAGCATAAATGCACATGCAAAAAAAAAAAATCACATGCAAGACGTTTTCATCTCATGGATGTGAGAGATTCTCTGATGGGAGGTGTTCTATCATCATTCTAATCTTTGCATCCTGTAGCATAAACCCAGGCCCACACCTGCCCATGCAATCTCTTCTATCACTTTATTAACCACAACTCTGTGTGTGTGAGAGAGAGAGATTGAGAAAGACAAAGAGCTGATGGGACTGGAGACATAAATATTTGTTATTTCCCTCCCTGACTCCTCTGCTCGAGCTCCTATCTCAGTCATCACACACCTGCCGAACCTGACAGCTGATTACGAGCATACGTGCCTCAGCAGGGATGAACTCACTCTGGGGGCTATTGTTCAGAGACCCTGTGCCATTAACAAACCACAGGGCTCGGGCTGATGTTCAGGGGCTTATCGGGAGTTTTGACAGTGGTTAACCAAACATTAACCACTCTCCTGGCTTTCCTGTAAACACGATCCTTAATGACAGGGTAGACGGAGTCTCTGAGGACAAACGCTGTCAGTGGCATAAAGTGTACCCACAGGAAGTGATGCAGGCCACAGATACCACTGACAGGCCGTGCTGAAAAGTGACGATGAAGCCTGTACGGTGCCACTTTAATCAGGGACACAACTGCTGCTTTTCATTGAAACATGAGAATTAATATCAGGGGGAAATAATGTGGAATGTTCAGTTACAGTAATTCAAGATTTCTACAAATAAAGCTTTATTTTTACCAGCAGTCCATAAAAAACGTGGAGGCCCATATCTGACAAAGATCCTGTTATAAAGAGAAACTTTCTATTTCAAAGTCTTTTTTTTTTTCTTATTTTGACTTATTTAGTCATTATTTCAAGATACTAAGTCATTATTTTGAGTTAGTAATTATTTTTAGTTAGTAAATCATTATTTTGAGTCAGTAATTTATTATTTTGAGAATGTAAGTAATTATTTTGAATGAGTAGGTAATTATTTTGAGAAATTAAGTCACTTTGAGAAAGTAAGTCATTATTTTGAGAAACTAAGTCATTATTTCAAGATACTAAGTAAGTTTGAGAAAACATTTTTATTTGGATTATTTTCAAGACAAGCAAGTCATTATTTTACAAAAGTTTTCTTTTATTTTGAGAAAGTTTCTCAGTCACTTATCTTTTTTCCCATCACATTTTCAGAAATAGGTCATACCAACATTTAACTTATTTTAAATCTAATTTCCAGATCTTCTCGTATTTCTTTCTTTATCGCCGCTGTTAAAATGGCATAAAATGCCCTGTTGCAGGCTGAGTGAGGGGAAGAGGAAACATGAAATGAGAGCAGTGAGGTGTGTGACTGCGGTGTGTGTCTGTAGGTGAGGGTGCACATGTTGACTGTGGGGTGTCGGTGGGTGTGAGAAACAGTATGTGTTCATACTGTACCTGTATGGAAAACCTAAAGGCCAACCTCAGTCATAGCACTACATCCTGAGTTCTGTGGTTGCACTTTACTTTATACCCCCTGTAGCATTTATAAGCACTGCATAAACAGTTTCATACATGTGTTTAGAAATATTTGTAACATACTGTACCTACTGTTAATGGGACATTTTCATATATTTTTTTCATTCATGAAATTTTGAAACAAGCAAATAAACATGACAGAGAGTAAAGTAAAACAGACTCACAGAAAAAAGTGCACATACAGCCTGCATGTCAGTCTGTACAATAACTGAAATGTCCACAAGTGGACTGAGGGTCAAAGACCAAGTGAGGTCGAGGGAAGCCCAAGATGAAGATCACTGAAACGTTTGGTGAAATCAAATAGCAAAAAATCAACAGTAGAACTCACAGCTATGTTTAATTGTGAGATTAAGAGCATTTCCACACCCACAATGTGAAGAGAACTTAAAGGGATTGGGACTAAACAGCTGTGTAGCCTTAAGAAAACCACTTACTAGTGAGGCTAATCAGAAAAAAAGGCTTCAGTTTGCTAGGGAGCATAAAATTTGGACTCTGGAGCGATGGAAAAAGAGTCCAGATTTACCCTGTTTCAGAGTGATGGGGCATCAGGGTAAGAAGAGAGGCAGATGAAGTGATGCTCCCATCATGCCTAGTGCCTACTGTACGAGCCTGTGGGGGCAGTGTCCTGATCTGAGGTTGCTTCAGTTGTTCAGGTCGAGGTTCAGCAACGTTATGTGGCAAAAAAAATGAGGTCAACTCACTACCTGAATATACTGAATGAGCAGGTTTTTCCATCAATGGATTTCTCCAGTCGTCAAGACAAGATCTTGCCAAAAAAATTAATGCAACTCTGGACAGAAATAAATGTTGTCACATTGCATAAGCATATTGAAATGATGCCATAGTGAATGTGTGTCGTAATCAAAGCTAAAGGCGGTCCAACAAAATATTAGAGTGTGTGACTTTTTTTCTTCTTTTGTCCAGGCTGTGTATTTGGGTTGTGGACAAAACAAGACATTTGAGGACGTAATTTTAGACTTTCTTCAATGATGATGCAAATAATTGTTAGTTGCAGCCCTAAAAACACTACATTTCACCATATTTGGCATTAAGGTCATCCAAAAGCAATTGTCAAGTTACATTTTTTAAAGTAACTCTCCCAACTTTGTTTATAAGTGATGACTCTATTTCTTATAAATCCTGTGGTAAAATTATGCCACATCAACTTTGAGGCATTAATGGCTGAAACAATCAGTTTAGTCATGTATTACATCAATATGATTCATGAGAGACGCTGCACTACATTCTGACAGTTGTTCCATTGTGAGCAGCTACAAGGCTTCACACAGACGGAGCTCAGGATTACTCAACACGCTCGTCCTGCACTGAGGGGAGACGAGCCAGGGGGTTTTATGTGCAAACGTGAAGGTTTGTTCCAACCTGCCCCATCGTGGCCCCGTAGTCTCCAGACACAGTCTGGTGGGAGGGCTGGTTTCGGTTGACAAGTCTGAGCAAAAAGGAAAAGGAGGTGTGTGAACAAGACGTAGGTCTGCGTGTGTATCGAGGGTGTTTGAACTCTGCACAGAGAGTGTGTGGTTTCTCTCATTTGTTTTTATTCTAACACAACTTTTCGAGGTGTTTTTTTCTTCTTCATTTCCTTTGAAACAGGGGATGACTTCATTCATTTTCAAATTTAGACCTCTGTTAGTCTAGATTGTTCATAATGAAGGACTAGTGGTTGCATGGAAACTTAGATAATGT